>PVIA01005334.1:97851-117640 GCA_004024845.1 Tonatia bakeri
AAAAAAAAAAAAAAAAAAAAAAAAAAAAAAAAAAAAAAAAAAAAAAAAAAAAAAAAAAAAAAAAAAAAAAAAAAAAAAAAAAAAAAAAAAAAAAAAAAAAAAAAAAAAAAAAAAAAAAAAAAAAAAGCACAATATAAAGAATACAATGGCAATAGATATGTACCTGTCAACAATCATTTTAAATTTAAATGAGTTAAATGCTCTAAAGATGTAAAGTAGCTGATTGAATAATAAAACAATACACATATACTATTCTGTCTATAAGAGACCCACCTCAGAACCAAAGATACATGCAGACTAAAAAGATATTTCATGCAAATGGAGACAAAAAATAGCAGGGGTGGAAACATTTATCTCAGACAAAACAGATTTTAAAACAAAAGATGCTGAATAATGATAAAGAGATTAATCCAACAAAAGGATACAATCCTTGTTAATATTCATGCACACAACATAGGAGCATGTAAATATGTGAAACAATTCTTGATGGACACAAAGGGAGAGATTGACAATAATATCGTCTTAGTAGGGGAATTTAACACCCAACTAACATCAATGGACAGATTTTTCCAGACAAAACATCAACAAAGAAGGGGTGATCTTAAATGACACTCCAGATCATATGAATTTAATGTAGATATTATAGAGCATTACACCCCAAAACAGCAGAGTATACATTCTTTTCATGTATATATACAACATTTTCTAGGATAGACCACATGTTAGGAAACAAAACAAGTCTTGATAAATTTAAGATGATTGAAATCATATCAAGCATCTTCACTGACCACAATGGAATGAAACTAGAAATAAAGTGCAAGGAAAAAAAGAAACTGTAAAACACACAAAAACATGGAGATTGAATAATCTGTTACTAAACAATGAATTGGTTAACAATGAGATCAAGGAAGAAATCAAAGAGACCTTCAGACAAAAGAAAAAGAGAACAAAACACAAAATCTATGGGACACAGCAAAAGCAGTCCTAAGAGGGAAATTTATAGCATTGCCGGCCTACCTCAAGAAGCAAAAAAATGTCTTACATAAACAACCTAACCTTATACCTAAAAGAACTAGAAAAAATAACAAAGTAAATGGATGAAAGGAAATAATACAGATCAGAGTGGAAATAAATAAAATAAAGTCTAAAAAGAAGCTATACAAAAGATCAGTGATCCCAAAAGCTGACTCTTTGAAAAATTAAACATGATAGATAAACCCATAACTGGATGCATTAAGAAAAAAAGTGAGTGGACCCAAATAAATAAAATCAGAAATGAGAGAAAAGAAGAAACAACTGACATGACAGAACTAGAAAGAATGATAATAAAATATTACAAAAAATTATATGTCAAAAATTGTATGATCTAGAAGAAATGGATAAATTAATAAAAACATATAATTTTCCAAACTGAATAAAGAGGAAATAGAATATCTGTCCAATTACAACAAATGAAATCAAAGCAATAATAAAAAAAAAACTTCCAACAAACAAATGTCATGAACCTGATGACTTCACAGGTAAATTTATCAAGCATTCAAAATGATATCTAAAATGATTCCAAATGATTCCAAAAATGTCAGGACAAATTTCAAGCTAATTTTACAAAGCTAACTCCTCATTCCAAAACCAGACAAAGACACTACAAAAAAGAAAATTGTAGGTCAATATTGCTTATGAACATAGATGCAATAATTCTCAACAAAGTATTAGCAACCCAAATTTAGCATGACATTAAAAAGATCTATACCATGATCACATAAGATTTATTACAGGATGCAATGTTGGTACAATACCTGCAAATTATTTAAAGTGATCCACCACATAAACAAAATCAAAGATGAAAGTCATATGATCATATAAATAAATGTGGAAAAAAATATTTGACAAAATCGAGCATACATTTATGGCAAAATCTCTCAGCAAATTAAAAATAGAGGGAACATTCCTCAACATAATAAAGGCCATGTAAAAAAACTCACTTCCAACATCATACTCAATAGGTACAAACTGAAAGGTTTTTTCTAACATAAGGAACAATACAAGAATGTCTACTCTCACCACTGTTATTCAACATAATCCTGGAAAAATCTTAACCACAGTAATCAGACAGGAAGAATAAATAAAATGCATCCAATTGAAAAGAAAGAAGGAAAACATTGCAGATGACATGATACTGTATATAGAGAACTCTAAAGTTGTCACCAAAAAATTTCTAGAACTGCTGTGTAGCAAGATACTAAATTAGTATTCAGAAATCAGTTGCAATTTTACATACCAATAATGAACTATCAGAAAGGAAAATAATTGTATTTGCAATTGCATCAAAAAATACTTAGGAGTAAATTTAATCAAGAAGGTAAAATATCTGTACTTAACAAAGTATAAGACACTAAAGAAAGAAATCAAGGAACATACAACTAAAGGAAACATATGAGGGCGGACCCCCAAAAACCCAGAATTTATTTATAAAAATTGTGCATTTATTCTTACATGTTTAAACTTCAGTCACCTTCAAATTACCCTCCATTTGATGCAATACACTGAGATGTTTTTTCCACTGTTCAAATCAGTTTTTGAATTAATCAATTTTGGTGCCTTTTAATGCTTCTGCTGTTTTTTTTTTCACATCTTCCACATTGTCAAAACATTTCCCTTTGAAGACTTTTGTAATTCAGGGGGAAAAAACTTGCTGGGGTCAAGTTTGGGTGAATAGGGAGGGTGGGGCAGAGGGGTCATGCCATTGTTGGTCATAAACTGCTGAACATTCAGCACAGCTCAGTGTGGCCAAGTGTGCTAGTACATCACCCATCACAAAATGGACAAATTTATTGAGTCTTTAAAAAAAATTAACTGAAGCTGAATGCAGCTTTTCACAATAGTAACAGCTGGTACATCGATACAAATGTGTTCCTACCTAGAACACTCACTTAGCAAGGCAAGCCTGTACTAGAAGGGGCCCCACCCTCCAGAAGACAATTACTATTTTTGGAGGGTCCCCTCTTATATACTGTGCTCCGAGACAGGAATGATTTACATCATTAAAATGACAACACTACCTAAAGCAACCTATAGATTCAATGCAATTCCTAACAAAATACCAATGGCACATTTTGCAAAATTAGAACAAATACAAAAATTTGTATGGAATCAAAAGACTCCAAGTAGCCTCAGCAATCTTGAGAAAGTAGAATAAAGTTGGAAGTATCATGCTACTAGATATCAGACTAAACTACAAGGCCATAGTAATCAAAAGAACATGGCACTAGCATAAAAATAGAAATATAGATGAATGGAGCAGAACAGAGAACCCAGAAATAAACTTGTGCCTTTATGCTCTATTAATATTTGACAAAGGAGGGAACGGTATTCATGGGATAAATAAAGTCTATTCAATAACTGGTGCTGGGAAAATTGGTCAGATGTAAAAAAATGAAACCACTTCTTATACCATATAAAATTTTTTTAAATATGTAAGACTTAAATTCAAAACTTGAAACCATAAAGCTCCTTGAAGAAACATAATATAATCTCTAACATTTCTTTTGTAAGATTTTTACTGATATATTTCCCCAGGAAAGGGAAACAAAAGAAAAAATAAATAAATGAGACCATATCAAACTAAAAAGTTTTGTTTTGTTTTTTTTTTTACAAAAAAGGAAAGTGTCAATAAAACAAAAAGACAACCTACTGTATGGAGGAAAATAATTTGCCAATAGCACATCTGATAAGAGGTTAGTATTCAAAATTTATAAGACCTCAAACAACTCAAAAGCAAAAACATAAACAGTTCAATTAAAAAGTTGTCAGAAGAACTTAGGAGACATTTCTCCAGAGGACATATAGATGGCCAATAGGCATATGAAAAGATGCTCAACATCATTAAATCTTCAGAGAAATGCAAGTTAAACTACAATGAGACAGCACTTTATGCCTATCAAAATTGCTCTCTTCAGTAAATCAACAAACCACAAGTGTTTGGCAAGGATGTGGAGAAAGTGAAACCCTTAAGCCTTATTAGTAGGAATGCAGACTGATCCGGCCATTATGGAAAACAGTATGGAGTTTCCTCAAAAAATTAAAATGAAACTTCCTTGTGCCTCAGCAATTCTACTTATGGAATATTCTGAAAAAAACCTAAAACATTATTTTGAAAGAATATATACTCCACTATGTTCATTGCTGCCTCATTTACAATAGCCAAGGTATGAAAACAACCCAAATACCCTTCAATAGATGATTGTATATAAAAGATGTAGTACATATATACAATATGATATTACTCAGCTATTAAAAAGGAATAAAAATTTGCCATTTATGATAGCATGGACAGAGGATATTTTGTTAAGTAAAATAAGTCAATCAGAAAAACAAATCCAATATTGTTTCACTTATATGTGGAATAGAAACAACAAAATAAATGAACAAATGGGGTGACCCATTGGGAAAATGAGTGAAAGCAGTGACAGGAGGAAGAAATATAAATGGATAGTTTATATTTCTGGTTTACAAAATAGTCACAAGGATGTAAAGTACAGCACAGGAATTATAGTCAGTAACATGTGATGACTGAATGGTGCCACATTGTTACAGAGCAAAACACAGGGGCCCGGGACGATGATACTCTTACTGAAAGAGACTCAGGTCCGTCTTGTCCGCCGCCTGAAAGGAAAGATATCTCTCAATGCCAGAGATTCGTGAAAAGGAAAGGAAACGTTTATTTAGTGTTACACAAACTTAAGGTAGTGACCTAGTGTCTTTATCAAAATCTTAAAGTCCCTTAAAACACCCACAAACGCACACAGTCCTTCCTTCCCCCTTGACCAGTATGGGGTACCGTATCTCAGGAAAGGAAATAGAAGTTCAGTCTCAGCAATGTCTGGTTATTCCCAGTAATCCGTGCTCGGCTGGTAGACCTCTCTTGGTTCTCGGCACCATCAGCTTTGTCACCGGAATCTCTGCTAAAGCCGGGTGATGGTTCCCCCTACTACTGTCGTGGGGGTCCCCACTCTGGCAAAGGTGTGTGGTCCTCTCTCCCCAAGGACCACGGGAGTCCTCACTCAGCCAAAAGCTGCATGGTTCTCTCTTACAGGGCTGCAGGAGCCCTCTACTCTGCCAAAAGCGGCATGGTTCTCTCTTCTATGGCTGCCGCGCCTGGGCTTTTAAATCCCCGCGCCAATCTTCCTCTGCAGCCTCACTTCTGACTCCTCCCACACTTGGCCACACCTGCCCTCAATTTGCTGTCCTTTCCAGCTTTTCTGGTCGTCATCATGGGTCTGGGCAGCTGTGGCCCCACGTCCTGGAGCCAATCATCTCCAAGCTCTCACACAGGCGCTGTAACTTGGGGGACCTGCCCCCCCCACCAGTTACATCTTGGTGGGGAAGTTACTTCCATCCCCCTGGCTCAGAGCAGGGCCATAGCTACTTAACATATCTATGTAGCCAGTCAAAGGTTATAGATATGTTAAATGACCACACCCCAGAGGTTAGCTGCAGAGCTGTTGCTATGGTGGGAGAAAGGGACAATGGGCCTGCTCCATTTGTCCCTTTCTCCCACCCACACCTGGGGGCGGGGGTAGGACATCCTAGTATTTTCTGAACACCTTGAGTTCTGGACACCATTTTAAATGTCCATTTGGGGTCCCCCCTCTTGGCCGCACCCTGTAACAATATGGGTACTGGAAATATCAGGGGATCACTTTGTAAAGTATGATTTTTAACCACTATGCTGAACAGTTGAAACCTATACAAAATAATATTGAAATTAAAAAATTAAAAAAGGAAAACAATAAAATCTAACTCAAAATGATATTCAATATCAGCTTTTAAAAAATTGATTTTTATCTTATTGTGTTCTACTGTTAATTCACAGTCCTCCAAATGAATTATTTATGAGATTAATTTGTGCAATTCATACCTATAAGTAACATGGCACTTGCTAAATAATTTGAACACCACAATAAGATGCAGACTTCACAGTCAAAGAAGCAGTGCTTCAACAGCTGTGAAACGTTCACTTTCTTCTGGAATCCTGACAGACCCATGCATTTGCAGACAGTTATTTATAGAGAGTAGGAAACACTTGATCTTCCATTTTGCTCCCTCCATAAGTATCAGGAGAGCACTTGTCTGCTAATTAACATCTTCCAGCCAAATGAAGAAGAGGTGTAATCTCTCTAATACATAATGCAGCATGATGTTGACTAGCAAATACTGTCACAGCAATCCAGCTTGATATTAGGTGAAATACACCACTGTTGTGTCACAGACATTAAAAAAATCTACTTTTACAACTCTCTTCAATTTCATGGGGGAAAATAGATGACATATTTTTATTCAATCTGTTTATACTAACCTGTTTGCCCATGACCAATTGAGTGCCTGAGAATCACCAAACTTCTCCAAGCCATGTACAACCTTAGTATAAGATCATTTTAAAGGAAACCACCACCTGCTATATATTTTATTTTTCTCTTCTTGCAAGTACTTTTATTATCATCAAAACTCAAAGAAATATCTCTTTTTTTCTTTTTGCTTTCTTTTTTATATGGCATTAAGCTTTTTCAACCACATTTTCTTTCTTTTCTTTCACTATACTTATCTTTTTCTTACCAAATTAACATGCCTTTTTTTCTTAAAGAATAGTGGTATTATGAAGATATTATAGTTTCTAAGATATGCCTTAGAAAAATAAATTTGCAACTGAAGCTTCAGCTTTTTTAACTGTCAAAATTTAGAAAGAATAGAATAGGATAGGATAGGATAGAATAGAATAGAATAGAATAGAATAGAATAGAATAGAATAGAATAGAATAGAATAGAATAGAAAATGAAATATCTGGTTTATTACTAGAAGTCCTCCAAAAAATGCAGATGTGAGAATGTAACAGGGTGCAGCCAAGAGGGGTGCCCCAAATAGGGATTTGGAATAGGGTCCAGAACTCAAGGTGTCCAGGAAATATTAGGATGTCCTCACCCCTTTCCCCCACAGGTGTGAGCTAGGGGAAGGGACACATGGAGTAGGGTCATTGAGAGCTGTTTTGTACAGCAACAGCTGTGCAGCTAACCTCTGGCATGATCATTTAACATATCTATAACCTTTAACTGTTTTCATAGATATGCTAAACAGCTATGGCCATGCTTTCAGCCAGGGAGAAGGGAGAGATTTCCACCCAAAATGTAACTGGGGGGGGCAGGTCCCCCTGATTACACCTCCTGTGTGAAAGCTTGGAGATGACTGGCTCCACACCATGGGGTCACACCTGCCCACACTCACTATGGCAGCCCAGTAAAGCTGGAAGGATATGGGAGTGCAGGCCAGTGTAACCAATTGTGGGAGGAGTCAGAAATGGGTCAGTCCAGGAAGATTGGCGCCAGGGATTTAAACCAAGACTCTACAGCCAGTGCAGAGAGGACCACTTGGCTGTGGCAATAGAGGGGATAGTCATGTGCTTTTGTCAAAATGATGACCCCCACTCCTCACAGCCATTGCAGGGAGAGAACATGTGGCTGTGGCAATAGAGAGAGAGAACCACACGACTTTAGCCAGAGTGCAGACCGCCTCAGCTTGGGTAGAGAGAATCACCATGCTGCTTTAGCAGAAAACCACCACTCAGCTTTGGCAGAGTGGTGAACTCCCCCTCCCTGCAGCTTTGCTGAGAAGAGGCATGCAGTTTTGGCCAGAGTGGGGACCCCTGCAGCTTTGGTAGAAGAGGACCACATGGCTTTGGGGTGCTCCCTTTGTCCAAGTGGCCTAAGAAGCAGGAGAGACTTTGCCTGGAAAATGGGTACAAAGAACTCTTGCCAGTAGACCATGAGAAGGTGCCACATGGCTTTGGATTAATTGGCGATCATGCCTGGACGGTGACACAGCTGATGGTGTCAGGAGCCTGAATCATGGACATCTACTTCTTTTCCTGAGATACAGTACCCCGAATTAGGGCAGGGGGAGAAGGAAGCATTGTGGGTATCCAAAATGACTTTGATATTTTAATGAAGACATTAGGTCACTACTTTAAGTCTATATAACTTTAAATAAACATTTCTTTTCCTTTTCACAAATCTCTGGCATTGAGAGATGTCTTTCCTAAGCTGACGGACAATTGAGCCTAGTGTGTGGGCCTATAATTGCACCCCGGTCTCTGTTCTGTAACAAGAAAACTTCTTCTGTTGGGTATTTCATGTGTATTCCTATTTTTTCTAGGGTCTAAACTTTCCCAGCCACTCAACTGCTCAATATTATATCTGATTGTCTTTTTTTTAAATGAAATATTTAATCTTGTATTCTGATTCAGTCTCTGCACAGACTTGCTTTACATCATTTTTTGCCAGGACTATGACACTAAAAATCCTGAGTCCTGACCAGATTCTAACAAACCATTAAAATTCATCCTTATCAGCTCTGTGTGTTTTACGTTAGTTTTTCTTTTTTCTTTTCTTTTCTTTTTTTTTTTTTTTTGGTGGGGGGGTGGGTTATGGATTCCTAAAAATCTTAGAACAGTAGAAAGCTAGACTGAGCCAGACCTGGAGTCTGTGTTTTGCTCATTCTTGAGGTAGCAAAGCCTGGCTCACAGGAACTTTTCACTACAGGTATCTTAAAACTCAGATAGCAAAATTTGCCCTGTGTTCACAGGTTTCCTACCTTTTTAGTGTTTTGACTTGGTTCTGCTGGAATGGGTTTTGTTAGGAGATAACCACTCCGAAGGCTGTCGATGTGAGCATGCAGTGCATGGTGGATGGTGGGCTAAGCTGGAAACATGTTGGACTGTATTTGGTCACAGGATTTTCCTGGGCTGAATATAGTTCACTTCAAAATGTGGGGAGAGTGGATTATTACTAAATTTCCAGGTGTGATGTTTTGTTCTTCTCTGAATTCAGTTGAAAAGCACAAATGATGACGGGCCTTAGTGGGCAACTGCGGGACTTATCATGTCCTATAGATTCAGGCGCAGTCCCAGAAAAGGATGACAAAAGTCTAGAAGGCCATTTCTCTGCCACAACCCTTTTAAAAATGAAAAAAAAATCCATCATTGTTTTGTTTCTGATAAATTTAACCACACCTAGTTCTTCTTTTGATGAAGCTGCCAAAAGTGCTGGGTTATCATCTGCTCCATTTTTAGCAGCATTTTCAGTTTTAGAACTAAAGACTTTTGTGCCCCAGAGTTGAAGATAATTGTGACATATGCCCATTTTTCACTTATTTTTCAGTCATTGGTTTTGGATTCTGATGGCTCTGTAGCTCAGAGAGGCTGGACAGGCAAGGTGTGCCACCTCTAAATTCAGCATCCAAATTCATTTTAGGAGGAATCCTAAACAATGGCACTAGTGCTTAAACCTTCTCTGCCTCTCTGTCTCTCTCTGTCCTCTCTATCTCTCTTTTTCTCTCTTGGGCATGTTATGTTTCATACACACTCATAAGGAAAATCCAACTCAGCTAACTACATTTGAGCAAAAAATATAGAGAACATGCTATGGAAACTTTAAAAATAATACCTCTATTTTAAGCAGGACCATTAAATTATTTTCAATTTTTCCCTATTATAAACACTCTAATTACCATCCTAAAATTTAGCTGTGTTAAATATTTAAGATTCTGTGTAAATGCCTTGGTCCCACCCAAATCAGTTCAATTTCTTAATACCCAGGTGAATTTTAGGATTACAATAGAAAATCTGTGAGCTAGGTAAAGCAGAAGCTATGAAATACTTTATTAATTTTGACTTTAGTTGTAGATTCTCTAAATAGGTAGGGACACATTATACTTTTTAAAAAGGTTTTAATCTGTTTATTTAGAAAAAAAATTCTTCTGTGTATGATAATCCTAACATGTATCTCTTCAATATTCCTCATATTAACCACTTAAATATCAGGTTAGTGACAGAAGATGAGATTGTTCCTGTTCTTTTTTGTTTAATTTGTTTAGATTCCACATACAAGTGAAATCACATAGTATTTGTCTTTTTCTGTCTGATTTATTTCACTTAGCATAAGTGATAGACCTCTAGGTCCATCCATGTTATTGCAAATGGTAAGAATTCATTCATTTTAGTGGTCAAGTAATATTATATTGTATATATGTGCAGCATCTTCTGTATCTAATCCTCTATTGAAGGACACTTGGAATGTTTCCATATCTTGGCTATTGTAAATACACTGCAATGAATATCGAAGTGCAAATAACTTTTTAAGAAGTGTTAAAATTTCTTTGGATATATTCCCAGAAGTGGAACTGCTGGGTTATAGGAAGTTTTATTTTTAATTTTTTGAGGAACTTCTACACTGTTTTCCACAGTAGGTGCACCAATTTTCAGTCCCAGAAAGGGTGCACCAGGGATCCTTTTCTCCACAACCTCACGAACACCTGCTGTTTGTTGGTTTATTGATATTAGACATTATGACAGGTGGGAGGTGATACCTCATTGTGTTTTTAATTTACATTTCTCTGATCATAAGTAATGCTAGCTTCTTCTTATGTCTATTTGGCCATGTGTATGTTCTCTTTGGAAAAATGTCTGTTAAGGTCTCCTAACCACTTTTTAATTGGACTTTGTGTTTTTGGTGTTGAGTTGTATGAGTTCTTTATAAATTTTGGATATTAACCCCCTATCATATATATTATTGGCAAATTATTTTTCTCCATTCAGTAGGTTATCTTTTTTGGTTATGGGTGGGTTCCTTTGCTATGCAAAAACTTTTTAGCTGAAAGTAGTCCCAACTGTTTATTTTTTTCATTTCTCTTGCCAGAAAGATGTATCAGGAAAACAAGCAAACAAAACAATAACAACAAAATATTACTAAGAATAATGTCAGAGATTTCAGTTTTCTTCTGGTAGTTATATGGTTTCAGTTTTTACATTTAAATTTGTAATCCTAGTTTATTCTAATGCATGGTATAAGAAGGTGTTCTACTTTCATTTATTTTGCATATATCTGTCCAATATTTCTAACAACATTTATTGAATAGACTGCCTTTACACCATTTTACATTCTTGCTTCCTTTACCATATATTAATTGATCATATAAGCATGGGTTTATTTCCAGGCTCTTCATGCTGTTCCATTGATCTATGTGTATTTTTTATTATATTAATATATTTATTTTATATTAAAACTTTTGAGCAGTGGAAAAAAAGTCTCAATAGGTATATTTCATCAAATGGAGAGTACTTTAAAGCTGACTGAAGTTTGACCATATGAGAATAAATACATAATTTGTAATAAATAAATTATGTTTTTTTGGTTTCCCCTTGTATATAGTATCATGTCATCTTCAAGTATGAATGACAGTTCTATTTCTTCTTTTCCAATTTGGATGCTTTTATTTACTTTTTCTTATTTGTTGTTGAGTCTTGGGCTTCCAATACTATGTTGAATAAAAGGAGAGAAAGTGGACAACTTTGTCTTGTTCCTAATGTTAAAGAAAACTTTTTTAGCTTTCTCTCATTGAATATAATGTTAACTGTGGGTTTGTCATATGTGGCGCTTTTTATGTTGATGTTCACTTTATTTCTACTTTGCTTAGAATTTTTATCGTAAATGGATGCTGGATTTTGTCAAATTTTTTTTACTGCATCTCTTGATATGATTTTTATCCTTCATTCTGTTTATGTGGTATATGCCATTAATTAATTTGCAAATATTGTACCAACTGTGGATCTCAGAAATAAATCCACTTGTGTGGTGGATACCATCCAGCAGTATCTATCTCGGCTGAGGATGCTTATTGGAACACAAGAAAAATCATACACAGAGACAAACCAGGTCCTGTGGGGAATAGGTAGCATGGCCACTTTCTCTAGTGGAAAGTGCCCTGCCGCCCTGCACCAGCAGGATTTTATTATTGAATACCAATACAGTTTGCAAATTACAAGTAGTTAGCTTTGAAAGGCGCTGGCGGATTTCCTGCTGGGATCCTAAGCCAGAGATTTTGGGGTTTTATCATTTAAAAAGACTACAGGACTTAAAGCTTAGTTTTGTTCCCTGCCCGTGACTTCATATTCTAAATAAAGAGCATCCTCCAGCAAGCAGATCTCACAGGGTCTTTCACATTCTGTCCCAGGCCTGACTTCCCCGGGGGTCTGCCGACTCTGGTCTGGACTGCACCGCCCCTGTTACTTCCACAGGCCTGAGTTGGACAGAGGAGACAAAGGCAGCTGGGAGACTTGGATTTCTCAAGGACTCAGGTATTGGCAAAGCTGAGGGGACAGGGGTTGATGTCAATCACCCCATCACCTCCACAGCGCCGTGAGTCTCTTCCCTGAGGCCTTCTCGTGATCATGCCTGTCTTAGGTGATTCCCTCCATGGGAAATCTTACCTGTCATTGGCTAACTGATCAAGCTCAGAAGGCTGGCACAGAACAGGCAGCATTCATGCCAGGGAAATCAGTTTTGTCTCTTTAGTGTCTCCTAGTTCAGAGGCCTCTTACTCAGCCATAGTTACAGGTGGTTACAGATTCCTGAGACCAGGCAGGGTGGTCCCCAACACACTTGATCATTGGGTATTATCTGTTTAATACATTGTTTTATTTGACTTTCTAATGTTTACTGAAAATTGTTACACCTATATTTAATAAGGATATCAGTCAATGAGGATATTGGCCTCATTAAATGAGCTTGGGAGCCTTGCTATCTCTTGATTTTTTTTAATTTGATAAAGATAGTTGTTAATTCTTCTTTGAATATTTGATAAATTCACCTTTGAAGCCATTCAATCCAGGACTTCTCTTTTTTAGCAGTTTTTTTAAAATTACTAATTTGATTTCATTGGTAGTAAACTATGCTCAGATTTTGTTTCTTCTTGATTCAGTCTTGGAAGATAGTATGTTTTAAGAAATGTATCCATTTCTTCAAAATTGTCTAATGTTTTATTATAATTTCTTATAATTCTTTGTGCTTCTATGGTGTCAGTGTTTATTTCTCCTGTTTCATTTCTGATTGTATGTATATGAGTCTTCTCTCTTTATTTTTTGAGTATGGTTAAGTGTTTATCACTCTTGTTTATCTTACAAAGAACCAGTTCTTGATTGTATTTATCTTTTATACTGCTTTATTAGACTCTATTTTGTTCATTTCCCCTCTGTTCTTTAGAATTTCTTTGCTTCTACTCACTTTGGGCTTTGTGTTTTGTTCTTCTGATGTTTCCTTCAGGTGTAAGTTTAGATTGTTTATTTGAAGTATTTCTTGTTTGTTGAAGTAACTCTGTATTGCTATGAATTTCCCTCTTGGACTTTTTTTTCTGCATACTATCAATTTGGAGTTGTAATTTCATTTTCATTTGTCTCAGGTATCTTTTGATTTCTTTCTTGATTGCATTGTTAACTCATTTATTGTTTAGTAACATGCAATTTTGCTTCCACATGTTTGTGTGTTTTCTTTTTCCTCCTTAACTGATTTCTAGTTTCACATCATTTTCTTTGGAGAAGATTCTTGATATGATTACAATATTCTTAAATGTATCAAGACTTGTTGTACAGCCTAATGTGTGGGCTCTCTTGGACAGTGTTCTATGTGCTCTTGAAAAGAATGCATATTCTGCTACTTTGGGATGAAATATTCTGAAAATATCAATTAAATTCACCTAGTGTAATGTGCCTCTTAAGGCCACTGTTGCTTTGTGGATTTCATGTCTATGATATACTAAAGTCCCTTAGGCTTATGATGGCTGTGATGGCTGTATTACTGTCAGTCTTTCCTTTACATTCATAAACATTTGCCTTCTATATTTAGGTTGTATTATGTTTGGTGCAAAAATGTTTACAAGAATACAAGGCTTATATCCTTTTCTTTGGTTGATCCTTTTATTATTAAGTAATGTTCTTTTTTGTCTTTTATTATAGTCATTGTTTTAAAGTCTATTTTTGTCTGATATATGCATTGCTACCCCAGATTTTTCACTTGTTCTATCTTATGAGATATCTTTTTCCATTTACTTTCAGTCTGTATGTGTCTTTTGATCTTACATGAGTCTCTTGAAGACAGCATACTATGTATGAGTCTATCTACTCAGCTACCCTGTATCTTTTATTAGAGTATTTAATCCCTTTATATTTAAAGTGATTATTGATAGGTACATAGTTATTGCCATTTTTTCCATATTTTTATTGCTGTTCAAGTACAGTTGTCTCCATTTTCTCCCCACCACTTCCCCCACCTCAGCCATCCCCACTTCCCACCTTTGATCCTATCTCTCCTTTGGCTTTGTCCATGTGTCCTTTATACATATTCTTAAAAACCCTTCCCTCTTCTCCCCCCATTATCCCCTCCCAGCTCCTATCTGTTTACTGTCAGTTTGTTCCTTATTCCAATGACTCTGGTCATATTTGGCTTGCTTGTTTGTTTTGTTGATTAGGTTCTACTTATAGGTGAGATCATATGATATTTGTCTCTCACCAACTGCCTTATTTCACTTAGTGTAATGCTCTCCAGATCTATCCATGCTGTTGCAAAGGGTAGGAGCTGTGTAGTATTCCATCATGTAAATGTGCCATAGTTTTTTGATCCATTCATTTAGTGACAACAGTTTGCTTCCAGCACTTGGCTATTGTAAATTGTGCTGCTATGAACAATGGGGTGCATAGGTTCTTTTGAATTGATATTTTAAGATAATGAGGGTATAGTTCCGACAATGGAATTACCAGGTCAAGAGGCAGTTTCATTTTTAGTTTTCTGAGGAAATTCCATGCTGTTTTCCACTGTGTTTTCACCAGTCTTCATTCCCACCAACAATGCACTAGGATTCCCTTTTCTTCACATCCTCTCTAACACTTGTTATTTGTTGATTTGTTTATGATGGCTATTCCCACCATTGTGAAATGGTATATCATTGTGGTTTTAATTTGCTTCTCTCTGATGGCTAGTGATGCTGAGCATCTTTTCATACATCTTTGGGCCCTGTGTATGTCCTCATTGGAGAAGTGTCTGTTCCAGTCCTCTGCATATTTTTAATTGAGTTCTTTGTTTTCCTGGAGTGGAGTTGTGTGAGTTCTTTATATATTTTAGAGACCAAACCCTTGTCTGAGTAATTATTGCCAAATACATTTTCCCATACAGTTGGTTTTCATTTCATTTTAATGCTATTTTCTTTAGCTGTGCAGAAGTGTTTTATTTTGATTAGATCCCATTTGCTTATTCTTTCTTTTATGTCCCTTGCAATAGGGAACACATTGGTGAAAATATTGCTGTGTGGAATACATGAAATTTCCCCACCTATGTTCTCCTCTAGGACTTCAATGGTGTCACAACTTATATTTAAGTCTTTTATCCACCTTGAATTTATCTTTGGGTACAATGTAAGTTGGTGCTCGTCTCATTTTTTTTTTTTTCTGTAGCTGTCCAGATGTCTCAACAGCATTTGTTGAAGAGGCTCTTTTTACTCCATTTTATGTTTCTTAGCCCTTTTTTGTATATTAATTGACCATAGAGACAGGTTTATTTCTGAACTCTCTGTTCTGTTCCATTGGTCTATGTGTGTTTTTATGCCAGTACCAGGCTGCTTTGATTACAGTCGCCTTGTAATATAGCTTAGTATCAGGTATTGTGATCCCTCCTACTTTATTTGTCTTTCTCAAAATTGCTGTGGTTATTTGGGGTCATCTAGGGTTCCATATAAATTTTTGAAATGCTTGTTCTATATCTGTGAAATATGCCATTGTTATTTTAATAAGGATTACATTGAATCTATAAATTGCTTTGGATAATATGGACATTTTGATGATGTTAATTCTTCCAATCCATGAACATGGTACATGTTTCCATTTTTGTGTCTTCCTTATTTTCTTTCTTCAGTGTTGTATAGGTTTCTGAGTACAGGTCTTTTACTTCCTTGCATAGGTTTATTCCTAGGTATTTTATTTTTCTTATTGCTATATCAAATGGGATTTTTTTCCTGATTTCTGTTTTCTGATATTTCACTGTTGGTGTATAAAAATGCCTTTGGTTTCTGAATATTGAGTTTGTATCTGGCTGATTTGCCAAATTCACATATTAGGTTGAATAGGTTTTTGGTGGTCAATAGGATTTTCTATGTACATTATTATGTCATCTGCAAATAGTGACAGTTTTGCTTCCTCCTTTACTATTTGGTTGCCTTTTATTTATTTTTCTTGTTGGATGGCTGTGGCTAGAACTTCCATTACTATGTTGAAGAGAAGTGGTGAAAGTGGACATCCTTGCCTTGTTTCTGAACTTAGTGGAAAAGCTTTCAGTTTCTGCTTAGACAGTTGTTGCCATTTTACCATTTATATCGTTTTTACCACTCATTTCCTTTAACATTTCTTTTAATACTGTTTTTGTGGTAATGGACTCTTTTTGCTTTTTCTGGTCCTGAAAGATTTTTTTTCCCTTTTGTATTTTTTTAAATATGTGGCCAAAATAATGTTTTATTCCTATCAAAGGATATAAGGAATGGGAAAATTAGTATTGTTTTTATGTAACTTAAATAAAACACATCCTAAAGTTACAATGTCTACAGCATCTAAAAGAATTGGAATGGTATCAGCACACTGCTGTGTAGTTATTGCTGAATAGAGATGTACTGGTTGTAGATCCTTGCTTTCCATCACTTTGAAAAATTTGTCCAACCTTTTCTGGCATGAAAAATTTCTATGGAGACATAAGCAGACAATATTTTGGGAGCTCCCTTGTAGCTAACTAACTGTCTTTCTTTTCTTGCTTTCAAGATTCTCTTTGTCTTTAATCTTTTCCATTTTATTTGTTTAGTATATTTATTGATTATGCTATTACAGTTGTCTAATTTTTTTCTCCCCTTTTTCCCCCTTCACCCTGTATTCCTCCTCCTACCAGCATTCCCCACACTTAGTTCATTTCCTTGGGTTGTATATATAAGTTCTTTGGCTTCTCCATGTTCTATATCATTCTTAACTTCTCCCTATCATTTTATGCCTACCAATTATGCTTCTTATTCCCTGTACAGTTTCCCCCTTTCTCCCCCTCTCCCTCCCCACTAATAACCCTCCATGTGATCTCTATTACTGTGACTCTGTCCCTGTTCTAGTTGTTTTCTTAATTTGTTTTGGTTGCTTTGTAGGCTCAGTTGTTGATAGAAGTGAGTTTGTTTTCATTTTACTGTTCATAGTTTTTATATTCTATTTCCTAGATTAGTCCCTTTAACTTTTCATATAATAAGGGCTTGGTGATGGTGAACTCCTTTAACTTGACCTTATTTTGGAAGTACTTTATCTGCCCTTCCATTCTAAATGATAGCTTTGCTGGATAGAGTAATCTTGGATGGATGAAGTTCCTTGCCTTTCATGACTTTGAATACTTTCCAGGGTCTTCTTGCCATAAAGTTTCTATAGAGAAATCTGCTGATAGTCTTATGGGAATGCTTTTATAGGTATCTGTCTCCTTTTCTCTTGTTGCTTTTAAGGTTCTCTTCTTATCTTTGATCTTGTATAATTTAATTATGATGTGTCTTTGTGTGTTCCTCCTTGGATCTAATTTCTTTGGGACTCTGAGTTTCCTGGACTTCAGGGAAGTCTATATCCTTCACCAGATTGGGGAAGTTTCCTTTATTATTTGTTCAAATAAGTTTTTGATTTCTTGCTCTTGTTCTTCCTCTTCTTCTTTTGTCACCCCTATGATTTGGATGTTGGAACATTTAAAATCATCCCATAGGTTTCTAAGTCTGTCCTCATTTCTTGTTTCTTCCTTCTGTTCCACATTGTTGACTGAGTCCCAGTTTCCTTCCCTTCACTGTTGGTTCCTTGTATATTTTTCTTTATTTCACTTTCCATAGTCTTCACCTCTTCCTCTATTTTGCATCCATACTCAGTCATTTCTCTGAACATCATGATTACCAGTGTTTTGAACTCTGTATTTGGTAAGTTAGCTATACTCTTGTGGCTTAGTTCTTTTTCTGGAGTTTTGATCTGTTTTTTCATGTGGGCCATATTTCTTTGTCTCAGTGAAGCTGTTCTGTTGTAAGGGACAGAGCCTTAGGTATTCACCAAGGCGGGGCTACCCACTCTGCTGCATTGTGGCACTATATGTGGGGAAGGATTCAGAGAGGAAAAATACTGCTTGCCCAGGTCTTGCTCCATTTTTGGACACTTCCCTTGCTTCCCACAAGTGGATTTTGCATTTTTGGGTGCTGATTCTCAAGTGAGTGGGCTTGTATAATTTTTAGGACCCTGTGGGTCTCTCCAATGAACTCTCCTTTGAGGCTGTGATTTTTTCTTGCTTCCACAACCCCCACATATTTTTATAACCTGAGGTTTTGAGACTTTTGTTTCCCATGCTGGAACCCTGGGTTTTGTGGTCTGTCTAGCTCCCCAGTTGTTCCTCCTAGATTATCTACATGTGAATGTAGGACTGCTTGGTCCTCCACCAGTTGCCTTGATTGCCTGCTCCACCACCTTACTGTGCATCCTCTCTCTTCTGGGGACCCCTCTCTGCCCCTCATACCTGTCTGGATGAATATTTCTTCTTTAACTCCTTGGTTGTTGGACTTCCATATAGTTCAATTTTCTGGCAGTTCTGGTTGTTTTTTGTTTTTAAATTTGTTATCATCCTTCTTTTGGTTGTGTGAAGAAGTAAAGCATATCTACCTATGCTTTCATCTTAGCTTGAAGTCTAACATTTTCCATTTTAGTTATAATGTGTCTTGTTGTGGACCTGTTTGGTCATCCTGTTTGAGACTCTAGGTCCTTTTGGACTGGTATGTCCATTTATTTCAGCAGTTTAGGGAATTTTCCGTCATTATTTCTTCAAATAGTTTCTCAATCCCTTGCTTCCTCTCCTTCCTTCTGCTATCCCTATGATGCAAATGTCGTTACAATTTATTTTGTCTAAAAGATCCCTTAAACTATCTTTACTTTTAATTTTTTTCTTTTTGCTGTTCTAAATTTGTTTTCTTCTACCTTGTCTTCTAAATTGCTGGTCCAATTTTTTCTAGTGCATTTTTCATTTCAGTTATTATATTCTTCATTTCTGTTTTTTTATGGCTTCTATGTCCTTTTTTATGCTTACTATCTCTTTGTTGAAGTTCCCACTAAGTTCCTTGAGCATCCTTATAATCAGGGTTTTCAACTCTATATCTGGTAGACTTTTTGCCTACATTTCATTTCATTCTTTTTTTAGTGATTTCTCCTATTTTTTGTTTCATTTGGAAAATTTTAGATTGTCTCTCCATTATGGCTTCCTCTCTGTTTCTAGGTATTAGGTAGATCTGCTATATTTCCCATCTTGGTAGGGTAACCTTATATATCAAGTAGTCTTTTGGAGACCCATCAGTGCAGTCTCCCCAGTCACCTAAGCCAGGTGCTCTGGTAGTGCTCCTTATGTGGGTGTGTAAATTCCTTTGTTGTAGTTGAGCCTTGATTGTTTGGCACATCAGTGGGTGTGGTAGAAACTCAGTCCAATTGACTGTGAGAATTGACCAGGACCACAGTATATAAGCTGCTCTACGGGGTCTGGTGCCTTCCCAGACCTCCCTTTGAGGGTGCCACTTGTGGAGCCAATTTGGTGGTGTTCTCTCATGTTCTGAACCTGGTCTTTGAGTGTTTTGGTTCCAGGGCCATTTGGGAAAGACTTGTGTATTCAATATTATACACTGCCTGTGACCATCCTTGGTCTACTTGTCAGGAGCCTCAAAGTGGACCACCATTGATTGCAGCTGTTGCTCAACCTGAATGCATATGAAAGGTGCCATGCTATAAACTGAGGCCAACTGTTAACAGTGTTGGGTCTGGGACAGGTCAGCAAAATGTCCAAGACACTCTGAGATATGCCACCATCTGCTGGCTGTCCATAAGGTTTAGTCACTTAAACA
>PVIA01005335.1:0-117589 GCA_004024845.1 Tonatia bakeri
TAGACTCTAACAATAGCTACCTTTCTTGAAAATGTCAAAAGCTATGCTAGGTGCTTTTCCTTCATTATTTTATTTTATCTGTACAATCACTTTGAGAAAATTGTTATTATTTACATTTTACTAGAGAGAAAATGGAGGTTTAGATAAGTTAAATAAACAGTCACCAACATTTTTGGCACCAGCGACCGTTTTTATGGAAGATGGAGGCAGAGGGGACAACACGACATGGGAGGCAGAGCTCAGGTGAGTTCACTTGCTTACCTGCTATGGATGGGGGGGGCACAAGAAGTGGGGTGGAGCTCAGGTGAGCTTTGCTCAGGGATTGGGGACCCCTGATTTAAATATCTTGTCTAAGCTTACTGAGGTAATAAATAGCAGAACTGGGCTTTAAATTGAGCTGTTTTACCCTAAAGTCCATACTTTCATTGTGTACTCTGCTTGTCATGGATGTGGCATAAGAAAGGGGCTGTTAAGACAAGTCCAGTCTTGAGCGTTTCTGCGGTGGGTGAGGAGGAATAAAGAGTTCTACATTGTTAGGCTGTAGGAAGTAGAGGGGTTGAATGGTGTACTGTGGATTCTGGGCTGAATTGGCATCTTACCAAAGCCATGAATGGAGTAACATTCCCAGAAGCAAATGGAGAAACAAAGAAGTTAGAGATATGAATAAAGTAGCAATGCAGGGGAACTGCCAGTTGTAGCATCACGGCAGAACGAGCCAATGAGGATCTCTGCCACCCCTTCTCACTGAAAAGACGTAGGCCTAAAATATAGATATGTAAACCTGATGCATGGGCCAGGGATATAGAGCAGAATAGGTATTCCAGAGGCTGGGTGCTGGGCTTCTCGCACCTGCATAAGGACAGGAAATATTGCCTTAACGTGGAACAAGGCAGCAAGCTGGAACTGAGATCCTTAAATCAAGCCAGGACTCTGGTAGAGTTACCCCTTAGTGGAAGTGGGAACTAGAAGCTTTCCAGAAAAGTAACAAGGAAGTGTATTTTTGCCCCATCTTCATACTTTGAGTCTGAATTTACCCTATTCCTGTTAATGGGAATCTTATAGAGGAGATATTAGTATAAATGCTGATTCTGGACAGATTGTTACCCTAGGCAGTAAAACTATTTTTGCACCTGAAAGATGCAAATCTAAAGCCAGCATGTTGCACACTTCCACAATCCAGGAGACACTCACGGGAAAACCAATCCCCACTGACGATGAGCTCATAGGCAAATTCCAGGCCACGTAATGCAGAGATTTATCAGATACAGTAGAATTAGAATACCGATACCTTGTTTTCACAGAACAGTCTTGAAAAGATGATACAATAAGTAGTTTACAATGATCAGAGAGATGGAAGAAGATGCAGAAATGCTGAGGAAAGAACAGGATACTGAAAATAGACCAGGCAGATTTAAAAAGGAACCAAGTAGAACTTCTAGAAATAACAAACAATTTTATTAAAATTAAAACTAAATAAGTGGGTTGAGTTGCACGTTAATGCGTGGTCAGTGAACCGGGGCATAACTGTAAGATAACAAACAGAAGAGATGAAGACCATGAAAGACAAGTTACGATGTGGAGGAGGTTATCCAGTACACATGTAATAGTAGCTCCCAGGAAAAGAAAGTAGAAAGAATGGAGAAAGGGCAGTATCAAAGAGACAGGGCTGAAAATGTTCTAAGAATTACAAAAGACTTCATCGCTCAAAGTGAAGAAAGCTTACTCATGAGTGAAATAAATCAATATGGATCCCTAGGTAAACACATTATAGAGAAACTGCAGGACACTAGAGGCAAAGGTCCCCTACAGAGGAAAAAACATTAAACTGGTGTCTCATCAGTTAGAATAGAAGCAATAAAACATTGGAATAATATCTTTAGAGTTTTGAGAGGCAATAACCAGTAGACTAGGATGTGTACCCCGCTAAGGTATCACACAATATTGAGCATAGGATAAAAACATTTTCAGGCAGCCAAGTGACTGAAACTTATCATTCAGTGACTCTGAAAGCATTATCAAATGTAGTACTTCAGTAAGAAGGAGAGGAACTAGTGGAAATGGATGGAATACAAGAAGCAGTGGTGCCCAGGTAAGCAAAGCAGTTCTCCGGGAGAAGAAGAGAGTGAACCAACTAGAGGTGTAGAAAGTGTGGTCAGGGGTTGGTATTTTTAGGCTCAGTATTTCAGAGGTGGGGGAATCCTATGTGTTGATAAGTTGCATGTATCCTTGAGAGCAGTTGACTAGAGTGAGCAAAGATAATTTGATCCCATAAAGTCAAGTAGCCTCAAAGCTAGGTTACTTAAAAAAATATTTATTTATTTTTAGAGAGAAGGGAAGGAGAAAGAGAGGGAGAGAAACATTAGTGTGGCTGCCTCTCACATGACCCCTACTGGGGACCTGGCCTGCAACCCAGGTATGTCCCCTGACTGGGAATTGAACCTGTAGCCCTTTGGTTTACAGGCTGGCACTCAATCCTCTGAGCCACACCAGCTAGGGCTTCAAAGCTATGTTATTGGAGGGGCCACATATTGTGCTGATCATTCTCTTCTACTGCCTCCCAGATAGATTCTCCAACCATCTCCCTGCACTGCTTTGGATATGGGAGACTGACCCCTACCAACTGTGTCATCCAGGTTTTCTTGCTAGCTGGCTTCATGTGGGTTTTGACCACGTGGAGGCACTGGTTAAAAATCAGAGTAGAAGAGAGATCAGTTTCTTTTCCACTCTTTCTGCTTCAACACTGCTTCTCTAGTAGCATCTGTGTCTCTCCACGACTGAAGTTCCCGCTGGTGGCCTATTTTCCATGGTGCCAGCTCTCACTGGGCTCAGATGATTCTATTTCTTCTTCTTGCATTTTGGTTTTATGAGTGATAACATTTTTTTTTTAAACCACCATTGGTTTCTAGATACTGTCAGGAGAGAATTCTTCTTGAGTCTCTCATGTTTTTGCCCAACTTGAGGGCAAGTTATTAACTGCCTTTTGTTTCTGATAATCTTTTCAAGGATGTTTGTATACTAAATAGCCTTGGAAGGTAAAGGTGGCATCTCCCCTTAGAGCAAAGGGCAGTCATACTTACTATTCAGCATAACAGAGATAATGTCTTCCTTTGCAGCAAAGAGCAAACATGCTTAGTGCCCTTGATAAAAGACTGGGGTTCCTCAGCTCAGGGTTTCCTGGCCTGTAACTCGACCCATTGCCTGTGAAGATGTTATCTGGCCATCTCCTTGTCACTCTGGGAATTAGGGCATGGGAAACCAGAGCACAAATGCAGATTCTCTGGCTACTGTTATTGCTATCAGTCATAACCTGTCCTTCATGTTTGATTTAGGAGTATTATGTCTTCTATCAGCACCCAGAAAACTTTAACAGACGGTCTTGTTAGCTTTCAAACAGAGTAAGAATCCAGATTCTTCATAGTTCTTGACAGATAACTCGGCATCTCTTGGTTATTCCCTTAAGCCTTATGGTACCTTTAAAGATAGTCCCTTCATAAAATCCATCTCATTGAATTCTGATTCCTGCTGAGCCCCTGCCTAATACAGCTGGATAGTTTGAAATCTCAAGGGATGTGTGATAGTTAATTTTGTGTGTCAGTTTAGCTAGGCTGTGGTGTCCAGTTGTTTGGTAAAACACCAGTTTAGATGTTGCCATCAAGATTTTTTTTTTAGAGGTGATTAACATTTAACACATGCACATATGCAGACTTTGATTAAAGCAGATTGCCCCCCTCCCCCAATGTGGGTGGACCCCATCAAATCAATTGAAGGCCTTAAGACCCAAGACTGAGGTTTCCTGAAGAAGAAGCATTCTACTTCAAAACATAGAAGCCCTGCCTGAGTTTTCTGCATGCTGACCTGCGCTACAGACTTTGAACTTATCAGTCCTCACAATTGTGTGAGCTAATTCCTAAAAATAAATATCTCTCTGTGAACAGATATATCTTATTGATCCTTTTTCTCCGGAGAATCCTGAGTAATATAGGATTCTGTGGAACTTAGGCAGGAGCCTATGTACACAATGTCGAAGTGCCCGCATGATGGACCAGAGTTTCCAAGGTGGAGAGTGGGAGACAATGACTGCATGAAAAAGCATCGCTTACCCCAAAGGACAGTGTTTCTCGAGTCTACGTGGAAAGAGAGGGTGATGCTTCAAAGGTAGCTCCAGTCAACAAGGCAAAATGTACACGATGTGGTCCCTGCCTAGCGGTCAACCTTTATCTTCTTTCTCTATCACTCATGTACCTACCCCGCTTGCCAAGTATAAAAAATGACTTAGAACTCCCAAAATACAACTTTATTCTAGCTAATGCCTCCTTGACTTTAGTCTTGTAGTTCCTTCAACCAGGTACCCCCCCATCCCCTCTGATTCCCATCTCCCTAGGACCATTTACCCTCTCATTCTTCTTAAAACCTTTCCTACCTGACAGGCACCTTTTCCTGTTTTTAAGCCTCAGTAAAGCTTTCTTAAAAAGTGGAGTTGGGTGCAACCACTTCCCCAATTTTCTAGCATTTACATTGCTCTGTGATTTTCTGTTTGTATATCTGCCTCATCACTGGTCTACGAGCAAGAATTCCATTTTTAACTCACTATTTTATGCACTAGGGCAGATTCTGTGGTATATAACACACCCTATACAAATTTGTTGCATGAATGAGTGAGTGAATAAATAAATTCATCTATAATTACATAAATGGCAGAATGAAATTCAATCTCAGGGTTTTTATTTATTTATTATTTTACTCTAAACCAGTCTTCTTTTTCCAAATATGATGTGATGCAGTTCCTTAGAAATTCTGCACATGGAATCCATCTGCTAGAAAGATGAATTTCTGTCAGCAGTGGGAGGAAAGAAGAGCAGATATGGAGAAAATTGATGAATGCCTGTTACGGAAAACAGACATTTGCTTTATTTTTATTTTATCTTGCTTTTGTTTGTTAGCCACTCTTTTGTGATTGTTGATAAGATTTTCAAAGGATTTATCTGAAATATAAAAAGCGACTTAGGATTTTGATTTGTCATAGGCAAGATACATATTGGAAGTCTTTCCTTGCTTCAATATGAAAACCAGTTTGAAAGCTTCCAGATTTATCCATAACAGGTTTGTTCTCATAAGCCTTATTACATGCAAGGTTGAGTGGGCAACTGCCCATATGGTTTGATTTTTATGTCATATGGAGTTGCTGCTCCATTCCTTAAATTATCCCGTGATGGAAAGAATATACTTACTTCGATAATGAAATTATATGTTTAGAGACTAATTCCTTCAACTTAAGGCAAATTCTTCTTTAAATTTAGTGGGCCTTTCAATCTATCTCTGTACATCAAGCACTTTCCCTAAGCTCTACACCTAAGTTGTCACCTATTTCTGCTCGATACCTCAAATGCAACATTTCCAAACAGAACTTATGTCTCTTATCCAAGACCTACTTCATCTGAGTTCCTCATTTCAGTGAAATTATACTACCACTCACCAAATTTCCTAAGCTAGAAACCTGAGAGTCTTCCTGAGACCCACATCCAACCAGCACTTAGTCTTCTGAGTCATTATCATGAACATTTTTGACTCCACGAGTCTCCATGGCCAGTACAGTGCCTCAGTTCAGGTCCTGCATCAGGTCTTTCTTGTGCACGTGGCGAGGCAAGCTCTCCTCGGTCCATTCCCCACAGTGTAGCTGGGGAGGTCTATTTTAAAGGCAGAGCCGATCGTGTGATTCCTGTGCTGAAATCTTATATAATAGCTATTTATAGGATAAAGTACAAACTTCCATTTTACATGAAATATCCATTTTCTGAACCTCACCTGGCTCTCCACTATTCACCTTCCTCTATCTTCCTTACCCCCATCAATTTCTCACATTTCCCCAGTCTGCTCATATTGTCTTCGCCCTCTCTTTTGCTGGAGCAGCCCTTTTCCATTCTTCTCTGGCTGACTCCTCTCTGTCGAGCCTCAGTTTAGTCACTGACATCCTGTGGAACGTGTTTCCAGATATTCGGTGTCTGAACTAAATGCTCCGACCCATGTGCTTCCTTAATTCCTTATACTTACCGATCTCACGGTGCTTATCACGTGATTGCCCGGGAATTTTACTGCCATGACTTTCCAAGCAGATTATAAGTCCTTTATGAGAGACAGCGACATTTGGTTAGCATTCAATACATTTTCGTTGAATAAAGGGAAAAAATTAAATGGTACTTAATGGGTGGTTTGAGAAGGCTGTAACAACATTTTATGTTCAATACATTAACTACATTTTTTCTTGTGGTAAAATGTACACAACACAAAATTGACCATTTTAGCCATTTTAAGTGTACAATTTAGTGACACTAAGCACATTCAAATCGTTTTGCAACCATTACCACTAACCCTTTCCAGAACTTTTTCATGCTCTCAAACAGAAACTCTTAACTGTTAATCAATAACTCCTCATTCTTCTCCCCGTCCTTGGCAACCTCTATTCTGCTTCCCATTTCTATGAATTTCCTTCCCTATTGTTGTTAACTCAAGTAAGTGGAATCATACAATATTGTTTTTTTGTGACTGACTTATCTCACTTAGCATAATGTTTTCAAGGTTCATGTATGTTGTAGTGTGTGCCAGAATTTCATTCATTTTTTGAAGCTAGAAATATTCCTTTGTATGTATATACTACATTTTGTTCGTCCATTCATCTGTTGATGGACACTTGGATTATCTTCACCTTTTGCTTTTATGAATACTTGTGGGCAAGTATCTATTTGAGTCCCTGCTTTCAATTTTTTTTGGATATATACCTTGAAGTGGAATAGCTGAATAATGTGGTTATTCTGTGTTTACCTTTTTGAGGATTCCTCATATTGTTTTCCACAGTGACTGCACCATTTTACATTCCCACCAGTAATGAACAAGGCTTCCAGTTTCTCCATGTCCTCATCAATACTTATTTTCTTTTATTTTAAATAATAGGCATACTTTTGAGTATAAAGTGGTATCTCCTTACATTTTTTTCTTATGGTTTTGATTTTAAAAAATGTATTTGTTCACTTTTAGAGAGAGGGGAAGGGAGGGAGAAAGAGAAGGAGAGAAACATCGATGTGAGAGAAACATCATTGATTGGTTGTCTCCCGTATGCACCCTGACTGGGGACCCAACCCACAACCTAGGTGTGTGCCCTGACTGGGAATTGAATGTGCAACCTTTTGGTGTATGGAATGACACTCCAACAAACTGAGCCACCTGGCCAGGGCTGTTGATGCCTTCTTCAACAAAGTTTTGTCTTCATTGGACTTTCACCAAAGAGCATCAGAGGACTTGGCATGTATATAAACTACCATATTTTGCTGTGTGTAATGCACACATTTTGGTCCAAACTTTTGAGGGAAAAATAAGGATAGTACCTGAAATAACTTGTGTCTGTTCTTGTGTTCTGTAATTATTTGTTGTATAAAATTTCTTGTACCATAATATGTTAAAAATGTTAAAATTCCTTTATAATATATAAAAAAAGTGTCTAAATGTAAATCAATTAAAAAATTGAGTTAAAAATTAAAGTGAAAGACTTTTTTCCTGAAAGTTTGGGTCAAAAACGTGGGTGGGAAGTATACATGGCAAAATATGTTAAACGAAGGTGTGTACAGCCCTTCCCACACAAGAATGATGGGAACAATGAGACACTCATAGCCATAGTAAAGAGGCCCTGAATAGGAACTTGGTGAAAGATGAAACTTCTATAGATGAGGAATCTACAGGACACTGGTCAACAGGTGAGAACTGATAAGCTTATGAAATGAGCTCTGTCTAAGTAGAATAAAGCACCTGGGGAGCTGGTAATGGCTGACAGTATGGGACAGCTGTAGTTACAAGCTACGGACAGTTGGGTCTGACTTCCGAATGCAGATTAACTGCAGTTTATGAAGGGTCTTGAGCTGTGCCAAAAATGACCAAGTAGAAGAATATGTGAAAAGAATGAGATGGCTGGTCCTGGCATTAAATTAGAGCCTCCCCTCCAAGCTCAGAAAATCTGTATAATTCAATTCATTCCTGATGGTATCTGTCATATTAGCTGGTCTCAATCCTCATGGGGGTTCACAGCTGTATCTCAGAAGTGACTTAGGGAGTAAGCTTTTAGTAACTGTCTTTACTTTTCCATTTCCACTCTGCCCCCTTACCTTCAGTAGCACCCTCTGTCTCTCTCAGTTTTCCTCTACTTATCTTCCTTTGCCTCCTACTCCCTCAAGGAAAATATGCTCCAAGAAAGTAATATGCTAAATGAATTCACAGTAAGGCACACACTGTCAGTAAGACTTGAATGTAAACCCTCTTGGGGGCTATTTGCATTTTAAGAGAAGTCTATATTTCAAGCTAGAAAAAATTTCTAAATCTGAAGCTGTATTATCTATTCCATAGAAAATAGAATTTTTAGAGGACCTGGTTCCAACTCAGAATAACTTTGAAGTACCCTCTACTTCAGGTAGTATGAAGAAATTCCAAATCATATGAGAAAAGGGCTCTAGAAAACCACATTTCTCCTCCCAATGTGGGAAAAAACTCTGGGGCTGATCTGAGTGTGACATCATTGAATAACAACCTTTTACACCCTGCCAGCCAGACATTAGGGACAATGCCAAGACCTTGACCATATTAAGAAGTCAGGTCAGGGAGGTTTTAACCTTGTCTCAGGAATAAGGCAGGCTGATGAGCAGAAATAGAACAGATCTAATTCAGGATCTTGACTATTTTAGAGGATAATAAGCAGCCTGCATGCCTTTATATGGTCTTTCTTCCTAGTCCTTGGTGGAGAATCTTCCTCGAGTACACAAGTGGGTGCTGCCAGTGCTAAGAGTACGAATACCAGAAAGTGAGAGCTAAGAGTGGGAAGTGCATCATCACTGTAATTGAATTTAACCTTTCTTTTTCTGTAATGTGGGAGCAATAATATCTGTTGAAGAGAGTCGGAACCCTTTTGATTGCAAATTACAGAAAGGCATATTAAACTAGTTAAGCAAAAAAAAAAAGGAAGAATTTAGAGGCTTTTATTTGTGGATGGGACACTGGCTTTTGGGCAAGGCTGGATCTAGGACACCTTCAGAACTTTCCGACTCTCCATTACTTAGCTCTGCTTGTTTTCACTTAGCTTTATCTTCAGGCAGCTTTAATTTATGTGTCAGTTAAGATCTGAAAAACTTATCTTGTGCTCTGACCAGTGTGGCTCAGTTGGTTGGGTGTCACCCTGCAAAGCAAAAGGTTACTGGTTCAATTCCCAGTCAGGATACGTGCCTGGGTTGTGGGTTCTGTCCCCAGATGGGGCGTGTACTACAAGAGGCAACCGATTGATGTTTCTCTCCCTCTCTTTCTCCCTCCTTTCTCTTCTCTCTAAAAATAAATAAATAATACCTTAAAAAAACACCCTTATCTTGCAGCTTAACAATTCCAAGAAAAAATCTTATTCAAATAGCCTTCCCAGGGAAGATTGCATTGCCTCGCTCAGGTCAGATGCGTAATGGGATGTTTTTGATTGGCCAGACTAGGTCACATATACATATGACCCTGTGATTTGGCCGGTATACCATAACTGATTGCCTCTCTAGGATCTCACTGCATGGAGGAAGAATTCCCTAAAGCATTCAGGAAGGAAAGAATGAGAAAGTATTCTGGGCATAAAAGGCTCTTATAACCTATGAAACTTACCATTACAGGTAAAAAAAAAAATCAAATGAGCAGACCCAGGGAAGCTGTTTATAAACTATAGTTACAATGCAAACTTATTAGTCCAATAATTATAAATACCATGACCATTAAAACCAAGAAGCTGTATCATACGAAGTTAGCTTTACAGATCGGGGGGAAAGACGGACTTATTCAACAGCTGGTGTTGAGTAACTGGCTAGACGTCTGGAGAAAAGTGGAAGGAGGAGCCACATCTCCCACCGTACACTGGGCTATACTTCAAAATGACCGAAGAGTTAAATGTCACAGTGAGACCACAAAGGTGTTAGAAGAAGACATGAAAGAACTTTTTTATAATCTTGCAATGGGGAAGGTCTTCCTAATCATCATTCAAAACTCTGAACTCACAAAGAATATGACTGATAAATAAAAGTACATGAAAACCAAACATTTCTATGGTGAGAAACATCATCTGAGAACAAGTAAAAACGCAAAAACAAACAGAATGTAAAGCAGCGATGTTTTGGCAATGGCCAGCAATGTTTCATGGGGCCAACTGCTAAATTTTTAGGGATTTTGCAAGCTGGTTGTCAAACACAGCCATGGCTTAAAATTAAATTATGCAGATTTATGATTAAATAAATCATGTTACAAACAAAGGCAATAATGAACCCAAACTCATCATTCTCTAATTGTTTGACTGCATTTTACTGCCACTTGGGGTTATTTACACCTGTTTTCTCTGTGGAGTGGAGATATATGATGGTCTGCTGCACGCTGCTGCCCACCTCCGCCCAGCTTTGCATTTGGAGAGGTTATGTTGGCAGCTTGAATTTGGCTGTGGTGGGGATATTTGCATCATGGAAATGGGCGCATGCTATAAACCAGAACTTATTTTTCCTCGGAGATTATTGTTAAATATTAACCAACACACCACTGGGAAAAGTTTTGGCAATCACATTACAGAGAAAGGGTTAATCTCCTTCTATAATATGCTCCTATAAGCTGTGTATGGCTAATAGAGACCTAAGAAAGGTACAAAGTGTCCATTCACAGAAATAAAGAGGTGTTCTGTGTCACAAGAGAAATGCAAATCAAAACCATACTGAGATTGTTTTTTACCTCTTAGATTAGCATAAATCTAAGTTTGAAAAACTCTGCTGGCAAGCTGTGGGGAAACAGACATTCTTATACATTTCTGGTGAGAGTATAAATTTATATAACCCCTTGGAAGGCGATTTGGCTATATATAAAGTTACCAATACATAGACTACTGGATCAAGCATCCTGTCTCTGGGAATTTATACTATTTTTGTTATATTGTATAGAGTGCTTTTGTTTTAATAGCAAGATGTTGGAAAAAACACAAATATCCATCCACATGGGCTGTTTTAATAAACTGTGAACAATTTATATAGTGGAATTGACCAGAAATGTAAATCGAAGATACTATCCAAGTTGAATATGGAAGAATCCAGAAGTTACATTCTGGGCTGCCCCCCAAGTTTTATTGAGATACAACTGGCATGCAACGTTGCATTAGTTTAAGGTGTACAACAAAATGATTGATATATGTATGTATTGATCACAATAGGTTTAGTTAACATCCATTACCTCATATAGTTATAATTTCTTTTTCTTGTGATAAAAACTTTTAAGATTTACTCTCTTAGCAACCTTCAAATAGACAATGCATACTGATAACTGTAGTCACTATGCTGTAGATTAGGTCCCCTGAAATTTGTATCTTTTGACCACCTTCACCCATTTCTCCCACCCCTACCCCCTATCTCTGGCAACCGTCAATCTGTTCTTTGCTTCTGTGAATTCCTTTTTTAAAGAAGATTCCACATATAAGTGAGACCGTACAGTATTTGCTCTCAAGGTCCCCCATGTTGTTGAAAATGATAGGGCTTGCTTCTTTTTAATGGCTGAATAATGTCCAATTGTATATATATCACATTTTCTCTACTTACTTATTGAGTTACATTATTAAGTGAAAAAAAAAGCAAGATTAATATCAGAGTGGATAGTATGCTATCTTTTGCACAACAAAATAAAGTGTAGTTGTATTTGATTTGCATAAACCAGTCTGGAAGGATAAATAAGAAACTAATAAAAGTGGTTGGGGGAGAGGACTGCCGTGCAGGAAGTGGGGACTGAACAGGTAGAGAATGGGGTGAGAAGACTTTCCATTACCCTTTTACCCTAATGTAAATGTTAAGCTGTGCCAACGTACTAGCTTTTTATAAAATCAAAGGAGAAGAAGTAAACGAAATCTTCACTGAAGAGCATCTGATTGTTAAATTCACTAGCTATTCAATAGTTATTGAGCGTCTACCATGTGGCAGGCACTGTTCTAGCAAAGAGTGCATGATCACGTAAGAGCCACCTTCTGTCCCATCAGCCACTCTGCCAATGTCACGTCCCCTTTATGCCTGTGCAACAGCTTTCTCTCAGCTCCTCTGGTCTCATGTTCATGGGCTCAACGTGGTAAAGGTACCCCCCAGGCCATCTCGGTCTCATAACAACGCAACGTTTGTGTTCTTCTCTGTGTGCCTTCTCTCTCTGTGTTTCCGCACCCTTGCTGACTTTATTTTTGAGTGAGTTGTTTAATGTAGTTGGTAGAATGTGATATTTTAAAAGATCAGGGCTTTAATTTTACAGAGTAAGTAAACAGACAAAAATCTCAGTGAGCGTTCATTCTACAGAAATGAAAGATATGGCCGAGTGTGCCCCTTGGAGGAATTATGCTTGCAGGTCCATAGTAATTATATCTGCTGTCCTCAAGGACATTGCCACACAGTGGGCATGTGCACACGCACGCACATGCCCCCGCATAGCCTTATTTATGAATGTCATGCTGCTGTCACACCACCTAATGGCTGCGTCCTCCTGATGGTGTATCTGGTGACAGATTTGAATGAAGGAAATGATCTCTGGTCTCTTGCTCTAAGGACACAGTAGACGTTTGTTAGGCCTCTGGCTCCGAATGATGGGTAAACCTCTAGACCTGGGGGCTTTATTCTCATTCAAAATGAAGCTAAATGGTCCATAAAATTGAAGCCCTGACTTTTAAATATCATATTCTACCAACCAGAGTAAACAACACACTCAAAAACAAAGACAACCTAGGTGTGAAAATATGTAGAGAGACCATACACAGAGAAGAATACAATGATGAATTATTGCTAGACCTTAACAGCCAGGGGAGATAGTTTTACCTCGTTGAGGTCGTGGATAGGAGACTGAATTGGATAAGAGAAAACTGTTGTGTGGTCATAACATGGGGTTGCCTTTGAAGAGTGGCTTGCGTGTGTTTGAAGATAATTCTTTCACTTTAGAGCACAGCTTACATGACCTGGTACAGGATCCATACTCTCTTTTATCACAGCTCCTGTGGCATTTCCCCCTTTTTGTAATTGCTTACTAAGTGGTGGGCTCCTTAGAAGGAAGTACACAAAACAAAACAAAAAAAGGAAGTACCATATTTTGCCATCTTTAATGCACACCCACATTTTTGTGCACATTATACATGGGATTACTACACACATTATTATACCCATTGCATATAATCACATGTGTAATGCACATCCTTATTTTTCCCTCAAAAATTTGGGCAAAAAAGTGCATATTATACACAGCAAAATACGGTACATATTTCCTCCATGTTCCCAGCCCCTAGCACAGTCCTGACATTTAAAACACTCTAAATAAGTGTTTGTTGAAAGACTGGAGGACACATACCCTAGGAAGGAAGAAACTGGAGGACATTGTAGGTATCTTTTTGGGTGGAAGATTTGGAGTCCAAAAGGCATGCTTTATGTTCCAGCTGGGTGGGCCGATGAACGGCTGCATGTTTTCGGTGACCGTCAGGATTGTCCCCTCCCACTTAGCCTGTACTCTGCACACAGAAAGCAGCTGGCTCAGCACAGTCGGCTGTGACAGCTCTCAGGTCCCTGCCAGCCAGTTGGATCTCCTATCAATCTGTCCCAATCTGTCTCACTCCCTGCAATCTGACGAGAATCCAATCCCCTTCCTTAGATTTCTCTGACCACCTGCCTGGTGTTCTCCTCACCTCTGCCTGTCACTGTCTGAGCTGCTCAGACTCGGGCAGCCACGAGGGACTAACGAAAAGTGAGTTCATCCACAGAGCATGTACGCAGGCAGCCAAGTCCTCCAGGTTTGAGTAAAATGATCCAATCTATTTGGTATTTACTGGGCAGTCACACAGGGACATGTCCATTCTGGGATGTCCCTCAGCAGGACAGATGCTGCCTCAGCCAGATCTGCCAAAGGTCCTTTGAATGGGGCTCCTAGGGGGAGTCACGGGAGGTCAAAGCCTACTCCCCTGCCAGTTCTCCCAGCCACTCGTTTCATCTGCACGGTGAATTCCAGTAGGAATTTCTATTCCCAATTCCATTCGGATGTTTTCCAAATTGAAATCTCTCACCTGGCCTATAGCTGCAAAGTTAAAAGACTCAAAATTGTGGTTTCCAAAGACAATGGACTATTTTGTTTCTAGGGTGTAAAGAACTGGCACTGGCTAATGAGTTATATTCCAATGTACAATGCCCTCTGATTGTGTATTATATATTAGCACTCTGGACTTGAAAGAGACAATTGTGTAATGTTTGCCTATTAATTGGGAATAATCATCTCAGCTGCACAGTATTGCATACCAGCCACGCTTGTCATTCTCATATCCAACAGCTTTTAATTGTTGTTGCCCTTTAATGGCAACCTTTCTCAGAGTTTGGAGAACAAAAATAGAGACTTACCTAAATATCAGCTCCTTCTCACCCCAAGAGAAAAGAATCCATTTAGATGGAAAGGATTCGAGTTTTCTAATTCCCAGAGAGTGATCATGCCTCAGAAATTCCCATTATCCACTAAATCTAAATGCTAAGGCCATGGGATTGCTTCTTCCTAATAAAGTTAGGAAGTATATCAGACAACAAAGGGGCTTGCATGGTTACACAGTAAGCTGGAGACTAGAATGGAAGAAACAACTTAAAGATCATTGTCAGGATGCCTTTGGATGCAAGTAACAGAAACTGTAACTCAAAATGTCTTAGGTAAAAATTTTTACCATCTCACTTAACTCAAGAGTCCCAGGATGGAATTGCTTCAGCATATCCAGGTTCCAGGGCTGAAAAATATCTTCAAGATTTGGTTCCACGCTTGCTGCACCTCAGCTCGTCTTTCCTCTCTTGCTGGCTTCTCAGGTGGGTCCACCTCTGTTCTGGCAAGATGGCAGCTGGAAACTCAGTTCTAGGCTCACATCTCTGGTGAAAGTTCCAAGACTGAATGTCATTGGACCAACCTGGGTCATGGTCCTCATTCTGAATCAATAATGATGGCTGGGGGAATGCAGTATGCTGACTGGCTGGGCCTTGATTGTGCTTACCCTGGAGGTGAAAGACAAGGTTAAATCCATCAATCTGAACCATGTCGACTAACAATAGAGGGTGGTGGTGATTCTCCAAGAGAAAAACAGACACTGTTACCAGAAAAGTGAGACTGGATGCTGAACAAACAAACAAAAAACTGAGGTACTATATTTTCATCCTACTTTCTTTTTTTTTTAAGATTTTTAAAATTTATTTATTTTTAGAGAGGGAAGGAGGGAGGGGGAGAGAGACAGAGAGAGAGAGAGAGATATCAATGTGCGGTTGCTGGGAGACATGGCCTGCAACCTAGGCATGTGCCCTGACTGGGAATCGAACCTGCGATGCCTGGTTCGCAGCCCGCACTCAATCCACTGAGCTATACCAGCCAGGGCTCCACTTTCTTTTTTTAAATATTTTATTGATTATGCTATTATAGTTGTCCCATTCCCCCCTTCACTTCCCTCCACCCTGCGCACCCTCTCCCACCCTCATTCTCCCCATTTAGTTCATGTCCATGTGTCATAAGTTCTTTAGCTTCTACATTTCCCATACTATTCTTGACCTCCCCCTGTCTATTTTCTCCCCACCGTCTATGCTACTTATTCTCTGTACCTTCCCCCCTCTCTCCTCCCTCCACTCCCCTGTTGCTATCTCTCCATGTGATCTCCCTTTCTGTGGTTCTGCTCCTGTTCTAGTTGTTTGCTTAATTTGTTTTTGTTTTAGGTGTGCTTATTAATAACTGTGAGTTTGCTGTCTTTTTACTGTTCATATTTTTGTCTTCTTTTTCTTAGATAAGTCCCTTTAACATTTCATAAAATAAGGGCTTGGTGATGATGAACTCCTTTAACTTGACCTTATCTAGAAGCACTTTATCTGCTGTTCCATTCTAAATGAAAACTTTGCTGGATAGAGCAATCTTGAATGTAGGTCCTTGCCTTTCATGACTTGGAATATTTCTTTCCAACCCCTTCTTGCAGGCAAGGTCTCTTTTGAGAAATCAGCTGACAGTCTGGTGGGAATTCCTTTGCAGGTGACTATCCCCTTATTTCTTGCTGCTTGTAGGATTCTCTCCTTCATTTTTACCTTGGCTAATGTAATTATGATGTGCCTTTGTGTGTTCCTCCTTGGGTCCAACTTCTTTGGGACTCTGAGCTTCCTGGACTTCTTGGAAGTCTATTTCTTTTGCCAGATTGGGCAAGTTCTCTTTATTATTTGTTCAAATAAGCTTTCCACTTGTTGCTCTTCCTCTTCTCCTTCTGGTACCCCTTAATTCGGATGTTGGAACGTTTCAAGATGTCCTGGAGGTTCCTAAGTCTCTCCTCATTTTTTTGAATTCTTGTTTCTTCATTCTTTTCTGCTTGTATGTTTTTTTCTTCCTTCTGGTCCATTCCATTGATTTGAGACCCAGTTTTCTTTCCATCACTGTTGGTTCCCTGTGCATTTTTCTTCATTTCACTTAGAGTAGCCTTCATTTTTTTATCTAATTTGTGACCAAAACCAACCAACTCTGTGAGCATCCAGATCACCAGTGCTTTGAACTGTGCATCTGATAGGTTGGCTATCTCTTGGTGGCTTAAAATATTGGCTCTGAGGCTTTGATTGGTTCTTCCATTTGAGCCATTTTTTTAGGGGGGCCTCTGGTCACGCCTATCACATAGTGAGGGGCAGAGCCTTAGGTGTTCACCAGGGTGGGGCAACCCAGTCACTGGGTTGTGATGCTGAATGCTGGGGGCGGGGTCAGAGAGGGAACAATGGCACTTGCTCCACTTTCTGTCAGATTTCAGTCTCCTCTGCCACTTCCCACAAGCAAATTGGGCCCTTCTTGTGCTGGTTCCAGGGTGGGTGGGCTTGTGTACATTCTAGGACCCTGTGGGTCTCTCCAACGAGCTCTCCTGTGAGTCTGGGAGTCTCTCTCGGCACTTCAACCTCCACAAGTGTTTTCAATCAGTGCTTTTAGGGTTTATTTCCCAGCACTGGGGCCCTGGGTTGTGAGGTCTGTCTCACTGCCCGTTTTCACCTGGTTTATTTATGCACGAATGTGTGACTGTGGACAGCCAGCTGCTTTGCATGCCTCACTGGGTCTGCTCATTGCCTTCCTGCGCCCATACTGGGACTCTGCCACTGGGGTCTGCTAGCTGCTGCCTGCGCCCTGCACACCCGGGTCTGCCAGCCAGTGCTTTTTCCTGCCATGAGCCCTGTCTGCTGGCTGCCAACTCCGCCCCTCTTACCGGTCTGGATGAATGGTTGTTGGGACTTCTGTATGGTTCAATTTTCTGTCTGTTCTGGTTGTTTTTTTTTGTTTCTAAATTTTTGTTGTTCTTAATTTTGGTTGTGCGAGGAGGCACAGTGTGTCCACCTATGCTTCCATCTTGGCCAGAAGTCTCATCCCAATTTCAAGAATGAATGTTTTCATAGGTTGGCTATGTAAGCCTCATGTCTTCTTCAAGAATCTGCCTACAATAAAGATGACCATTTACTGGGGGCTGGACATGTGTAGAGTGTTATATATATATCCTCTCATTTAATCCTTTAGACTACCCTAACAGGGGGGCACGATGAATCCCCTTTTCTAAATAAGAAAACGGAGGTAAGAAAAACAAGAATAAATTTTTATTACGTTATATTAACATTAGATGTTGTGCAATAACAAAAGACACCATAAAAGTAAAAAGACAAATCACAGACCTTTCAGGAAAGATACTTAAAATGCAAACTCTGACAAAGAAATAGCATCCAGAATATAGAAAGTAACCCTACAAACCCATGATGATGATGATGATGATAGCCAGGCCCTGTCCTAAGCACTTGAGATATATGAACTCAACTAATCTTTATCATGTCCCTATAAGATATGTGTTCATCATCCTCATTTTATAGATGAAGAAACAGGCACAAAAAGGGTTAGACATCTTGTTTCCAGTCTTGTGACTAGTAAGTGGTGGAGCTGTGCTTGAGCCTAGGAGTCTGGCTCCAGTCCCTATGGTCTTACCCCTATGTTTACTCTCCAACTCAGTGGAAATACAGATCCAAGTAGTTATAAGAAGAATTTCAACCCCTCTCTATATCAAAGAAGTGCAGATTAAAGTACCAAGACAAAATCACCTCACACCCATGAATTGAAAGAAAAAATTAGAAGTCTGAAAATACCAAGTTTGAGTGAGGATACAGGAAAAAAATTAGAACTTTTGTATATTTTTGGTGGAAGCATAAATTTTTTTAAAAGATTTTATTTATTTATTTTTAGAGAGGGAAGGGGGAGAAAGAGAGAGAGAGAAACATCAATGTGCGGTTGCTGGGGGCTGTGGCCTGCAACCCAGGCATGTGCCCTGACTGGGAATTGAACCTGCGATGCTTTGGTTTGCAGCCCGCGTTCAATCCACTGAGCTATGCCAGCCAGGGCTGGAAGTATAAATTTGCACAACTATTTTGGATAGCATTTGACAATATCTAGTAAATTTGAAGGTGCCCTATGATCCAACACAAGGAGGTGTGTTCAAGAATATTAATTGTAGTTCTGTTTGTAATAGCAAAATTTGAAAATCTAAGAATTCATCAACAAGAAAAAAATTGTTGTATATTTAAACCCTAAAGTAACAAGCAGAAATTAAAATGAACCAGCAATATATCTACCAATATGGGTAAATATAAAAAATATAGTATTGTATGGGGAAAAAATGGTTGAAATAAGATGCATATAGTATGGGGGCTCCTGTGAAGACAGCTGTATAGGTAAATGCAATACTCTAATCATCCCACAATCACATAAAAATTGAACCACCTAAACAATTACTTGAAATCTAGCTGAACAGAAGTCCTACAACTAAGGATACAAAGAAGAAGCCACAATGAGACAGATAGGAGAGATGGAGATGCAATATGAGCTGGTTTCACACCCATATGTGGTAGATAAAATTCAAGAGGGATATCACAGTCCCAGCCCCATACCAGGCCCCCCAGCCCAGGGTTCCAGTGCCAAGAATGGAAGTCCTCATAACTTCTGGTTGTAAAAATCAAGGAGGTCTGTAGCTGAGTGTGGCTTACTGAGGCTTCTGGAGTCCCAGGGATTCCTCTTAAGTGGCCCATGCATGGACTTACTTGGACTCTCTTGATCTGAGGTCCAGTGCTGGGGCACCAGGGACATATGGGGAGGAACTGAACTGTCTGGCTTCAGAATGAGCTGGAGGAGCAGCTTTGTCCCAGACAGAAGTGCTGGAAGAGGCCATTGTCTCTTTTCTGAGCTTTCCCTCAACAGACCTGGCAGGCCAGTGCCATATCTGAGGTTCCATCAACCTGACCAACACTGTTTGCCCCACTCTGGGGATAACCTGAGACCCCACCCCACCCAACTTGGGGCTCACCCAAGGTGTTTCCAGTGCCTTTTCTGTACAAATGACTTGTCTTATGCTTCAGACTTTCCTAGAATTTCTCAAACAAGCAGCACCTAGCCTTAGCATGAAGCATACCCCTCTCACTAAGTGGCTCCAGGCCCAGCACTAGCATTAGCTGGCCTTGGTTCACAGGTTGGCCTTTCTCAGGTACCTCCAAGCCTAGTGAAAGTAGTAGGCATCTGAAGATCACTTTGTAACTCATGCTGGGTGGCTCTGGGTGGGGCACAGGTAGTGGCTGACCTTGACTTACACTTCCCAGACGGCCCCAGAGCCAGCACACCCAGTGGATAGCTTCAAGACCATGCCCGAGCACCACCTAAATTCCTCCACAAGAGACACACTCAAGAGGTGGACTCAGCAGGCACCAGAGCCCTGTTGAAACAAGTCTTGGTCTGTGATGTCAGCTCTTGCTTAGCTGATTCTCCCGGGTGGTTGCCGCCATTTTTTTTTCAGCCAATCAATCTGGGGGTGAATTCCTCCCACTGAGGAGCCAACTATAGTCAAAGCTCAATTACAGCTGGAGGGTGAACACAGCCCACACAGGGTGGGGGGAAATGCACCTGGAGTGCTCAGCTCAGGTGATTAGGGAGGCTGTGCCATTGGACCCTACGGGATGCCTACTGTATAAGGCCACTCTACCATAACAGCTTGACTTAATAAAAAGAAACAAACAGAGAGCAAAACTTCAGAAAAGTAACTAAACAAAATGAAGACACACAACCAGATGCAGAGTTCAAAACACTGGTTATAAGGATGTTCAATGAACTCAGGGGAAGAGTAGATAAACTTAGTGAGAACTTCAACAAACAGAGAGGAAATATAAAAACAGAGATAGTAATCATAAAAAAGAACCACCCAGAAATAAAGAATACACTAACTGAAATGAAGAATACGTTACAAGGAATCAAAAGTGTAGTAGATAAAGCAGGGGATCAAGCAACCATTTTCAACCTCTAATGAAATAATTGATTAGGCAACTTTAATGAATGAGTATTAGCTGAAATGTCACTGGGGAACTTTATCATGGGGTGGCCAGCCTGATACCACCTACAGCCTGTGACCAACCTTAGCCTCCCCCCCCAAGTGGGATGGCCCAAACATTAGACACCTCATGAGGCGATGCAGCAGGATGTATCTCTTACGATGTTCCTTGCCTGAAAAATGGAACCTGATGCTAAGCAAGTGTTTAGAATAGCTACTACTTTTCGGGAAATATGAGAGATGGAAAAACTACCTGCAGGCCAAGGATATGATAGGCAAAACCCAACAGGTAGAACACTCAATAGGAAAAATGACCCAGTTTTGTCAACAAATCTTCATTATGCTCCAACAAAAATCGCAGTGGAGAAAAAAGAAGGATGAGCTATTGCAGAATAAAACAAAATGAGATGGGGTAACAGCCAAACGCACTGTAAGGCCCTTGTTTGGATCCTGATTTGAGCTAATCTGTGGTAAAAACATGTATCTGAGGCCCTGGCAGGTGTGCCTCAGTTGGTGGGACATCGTCTAGCAGAGTGAAGTTTCTCTGGTTTGATTATCAGTTGCTCGGGGCACATACCTCGGGTTATGGGCCAGGTTTCTGGTTGGGGTGTGTGCAAGAGGCAGCCAAGCGATGTTCCTCTCTCACATCAATGTTTCTCTTCCTCTCTTTCTCTCTTTATTCCCCTCGGTCAAATAAATAAATAAATAAATAAATAAATATTTTAAAAGGATATATTTGAGACAATCAAGGAAATATGCATGGGGATTGGTAGTAATGGACATTAAGGAATTATTGTTATTTTTGATGTGTGATGAAGGCATGGTGAATATGTTTTAAAAATTCCCCAACATTAAGAGAAGGACACTTTAGACAGAGTGTAACATGGTGAAATGCCTTTCAAATGGTGTCTGACCCTAAACCCTTCAGAGAACACTAATGAATGGCAGAAACCCAGCAGACACTTCTCTCAGGGGCTTATATGACACAGATCTAAAAGAAGAGAATGGAATGTACACTGAGGGGAGCAGAGTTCCTGCCCTGTGGCGAGGCCAGCTTTGGAGCGAGCACCAGAGGGTCACAGCAGTGTTTATGGGGCCAGGGCAGTGCCTCAGTCCAGGGTAGGGGCACCCACGGGATCAGTGAAGCCACTGTGAAAACCACAGGAGAAAGGCACTGTGTTCTGGGGTCATGGAGCAAGTTTGGGAGCTGCCAGAAGGAAGCTGTGCTCTTCCTACTGGTGAGAACTGGGCCTGGAATGACCGTTTAGTCAGCGTTCTCACTGCAGGCTGGTGTGGCTTGAGCCCGTTTGGTTGACGCTCATGGAGAGCAGACTCGGTGTTTTACGCAAACGCACACCGTCCTAACCCCAGAGCAAACCCATTTTACATTAGGGAAACAGGCACAAAACTATTTATCTCATTTTAAATATTTTTATTGTTGATACTATAACAGATGTCCCCTATTTCCCCCCACCTTTTCTCCCCTCCCTTGCCTTTACCACAGTGTTGTCTGTGTCCATGGGCTATGCATACAAACTCTGCCTGGAAAACATCTAGCCACTGTAAATATAACGAGAATGGTTTGTGGGACATTGATGGAACCTGGCAGCCAAGGAGAGTGGACTGGAGTGTGTGTGTGTGAACAATGATGACTTCACTGTACTAGTCAGTGGGGGTGGTAGATGCCATTGAGTGAGCATGTGTACTGTGTGGCTGTCACACTCAAAATGACTGAGTGAGTAGAACAACGAATCTGCATCAAATTTTCCTTTGAGCTTGAACCTTCCTCTGTGGAAACTATTTGGATGATTCAGAAGGCCACAGCCATGGGCAGCTGGTGATTGGCAGCTTCATCATGTCAACGCACCCACCCATGCATCACGTCTTGTGCAGAGTTTTTCTGTGAAACATCAAATCATCCAGGTAACTCAGCCCTCCTCAGCCCAGATTTGGTGCCCAGAGACTTCTGGCTTTTCCCAAAACTAAAATCACCCTTGAAAAGGAAGAGATTGTAGACTGTCGGTGAGATTCTAGAAAATACAACGTCACAACTGATGGTGACTGGGAGAACTGTGTGAGGTCTCAAGGGGTCTACTTTGAAGGGGACTGAGGTGTCATTGTCCTATGTATAATATATCTTGTATCTTCTTTAATAAATGTCTCTATTTTTTGTATTACATGGCTAGATACTCTCTGGACAGACCTTGTATATGCGTGTATGTTTTTTGCCTAATCTCTTCCAGTCCCCTTACTCCTCTCCCCTTTCCTCTGAGATCTATCAGTTTGTTCCATGTATCCATGCCTTTGGTTTTATTTTGTTTGTCATTTTATTCTGTTCATTAGACTCCCATTATGAGTGAAGTCATATGGCATTTGTTTTTCTGTGATTGGTTTATTTTGCTTAGCACAATATTCTCCTGGTCCATTCATGATGCCACAAAGTTCCTTTTTTTCTAATAGCTGCATAGAATTCCATTGTGTAAATTCACCACGGCTTTTTGATCCACCCATGTACTGATGGGCACTTGGGCTGCTTCCAGAGCTTGGCTATTGTAAATAACTCTGCTATGAACACAGGGGTGCATATGTTCTTTCTGATTAATGTTTCAGGACTCTTAGGATATATTCCCAGAAGTGAAATCGCCAGGTCAAATGGCCAACCCGTTTTTAATTTTTTGAGGAACGTCCACACTGTTTTCCCCAGTGGCTGCACCAGGCTGGGGCCCTGGTTGGGTAGCTCAGTTGGTTGGAAAGTTGTCCTGATATGCCAAGGTTGCGGGTTGGGTCCCGCAGTCAGGGAACATGCAACAGCCGACTCATGAATGCATACATAAGTGGAACAACAAGTCGGTCTCTCTCCCTTCTTCATTCTCTCTCTGAAATCAATGAACTATTAAAAAAAAAAGGCTGGGCAAAAGCTACCTCCCGATTCCAGGCTGCTGCTCTACCAGCCACTTGGTTGTAAACCTTTCTGATTGCCTGCACACCTTTTTCTGAAATGCAGCAAGACTGTCAGAAGAGTAGCAGGCCTCAGCCCAGGGTGTTAAGAGCTTCTATCTTCTTTCTGAGCTTTTATCAGGAACTGCTGTTCTTGAAACCCGAAGTGTGAGAGAACACTCGCCAGAGATTTCCCAAGAGCAGGCTTAACTCTTCCTGATAGATCAGACTTAGCCTCTTCATGGTCTTCACCCTTCTCGAGGCCTTGAGCCACTACTGAGCAGGGGCCATTCTGGCCCTAGAAGCTGGTGCTCTGCTTTCTGGATTTGGTGCCCGCTCCTCCGGGGGGAGACCCGGGGGTGGGGGTGTTTCTCTGGCAGTTTGCCAGCAGCCAGAAGACTAAGCTTGCCCTGAGAATTTCCACTCGCGGGCTCCGAACTGTCCAGCAGTCATCTGCCAAGGAGAGCCTGGTGGGGTCGTGGGCAGGGAAAGTGACCCTTGCAGACAGCTGTGTTCCTGACCCTGCTTGCTGGCGGGAGGCCCTGTGATTGGATGATTTCTCACATGCCCTGTGATTAGGCGTTTCTTTCGATAAATTCCCTCCTCACCATTCTCCAGACTCTAATCTGGGCATTATTTTTTATCTTGAAAGACTTCTGCATTTTGACCTTATTGAGACTGTGTCTGCCTTGTTTACAATAAGTAGGACATCTTACTATGAAGGCGTGGGACTAATGTGTTAATGAGAAGAGGAGGAAGAAAAAAGAAAGTGTCTTTTCTGGACTTCATGAAAGTACTCCCGTAATATGTGTGCCAGATATTGGAAAAACAGAGACTGATCTTGAACAGAAAGCTATAGAATAAAGAGCTCTTCTTCGAACATCATGACTTTTAAAAGGGATTTCACTGTCAGCCTCGGTGGCCTCGTCTGTAAGAGAGGCTAACAATAGCTAATGTAGGCAAAGGCAAGAGGTTTAACTTGATGGATAGCTTGAGTGACTTTTCATTTCCTGACATCTGGGAAATACTGGCAATTTATCCCGTTCATGCAGTTATTTACTGCTTTATGTACTCACTTATCCATATATTGCTTCACTCAGTAAATATTTATTAAGGATGTAGCATATGAATTAATAATGCATGATACAATGGGGGATAAGATAAAATTTTCTGACCTCAGGAATTACCATTTTATTTTATTTTTTAATTTATTGATTTCAGAAGAGAGAAGGAGAGAGAGAGATAGAGAGAGATAGAGAGAGAGAGGAGAGAGAGAGAGGTGGATTTGTTCCACTTATTTCTGCATTCATTGGTTGATTTTTGTATGTCCCCTGACTAGGAATTGAACCCACAGACTTGGTGTGTTGGGAGGATGCTCTAACCAACTGAGCTTCCTGGCCAGGACCAGGAGGGAGAAGACATGCATGGAAAACTGTAATACAGAGTGTCCTAATACAGCAAGAAAGGTGTCAAGTGCTATGAGAGCTCAGAAAAAGAGAAATTGTTTTCAGGAGGGAGTTTCACGGGAGACTCAGGGAAGGATGAAGTGGTTGAATTGGGGTTTGAAGGACACGTAAATAAGGTTTGGACAGGCAGATGTGGAGCGGGGGTGGGCGGTGACTACTCTGCAGGCACGGCAGAGGCCTGAGCAGAGACGTGGGGATGAGAACGTGTGGGATGTGTGTGCGGAAACTCTAAGTCATGTAGAAACAACCTGGAAACTGTGCAAGATGTGTGGGTGGAAGACTAATTAGGAGACAACTGTCACAATTCAAGGGACAGTTGGCGAGCACCTGCACTCAAGGGTTGGGGGAAAGAAGGAGATGCGAGTTCGGACTGTCCAGGGAAAGTGTGGCTGGGGCAAGGAAAAGGGACAGGTGGAGGCGAGGGACAGCGGAGGTAAGAATCCTCACCTTTGCTTCTCTTCTTCAAGGATGGTGGTTACTTCTCCAAATCTGTCTCTCCACTTTGTTACTTGAATAGCTCTGGTTTTAATACCCAATCAGAGCAAGCCGTAGAGTTTGGCCAAAGAGTGATACTATTTGCATCATGATCTTCGCTGTGGAGGATATTTGTGTTTTGTTTAACTGTGCCACTTTGCTCTAAAAGTTAATGAATGAGTCGGCAACGTCTATTGAGGCCCACCTCCTTCTTCCCCCCAACCTCTTAAGTTCAGATGCTCACTAATTATCCCTTGAACTGTGGCAGTTGTCTCCTAGTTGGCCTTACACTCATCCCTTGGAGAGTTTCCATTTTCTTCTAGATTATTCACAGTTTATCAATCGTATAAAATGTTTCTGGATGTTTTCCATAGGAGTTTATCTGCTATCTCTAATGTTTAAGTCCATGTGGGGGAACAGGGAAGTGGTATCTTGCCTCCAGGAGTTTACAAACTAGTGGGGGGAAAGCAGTGTATGAAAATACTTAGGTAAAATGAGGTATGTGAAAAGTGCCACGAGATTAGAGTAAGTTCAAAAGAGGAAGCATTCTGTTCTAGTAATCTGGAAAAGTATCAGGGAGGCAGTAGCCAGTAAAATAAAGTATGTGTCTGGCCATAAATACTCGAGGGTGGGGAACTAGAGAGGAATGGGAGGCTGGTGGCTTGGAACTGAAGGTCAATGTAGAAGTGGATTTTGTCAGGGTAAGCTGCATGCAGTTGTATCTCCAGGGGCCTTTAAACTCAGTTCAGCCAGTTCCCACACAACCAGCCACGCTGACTTCTGCAATCTGCTTTCCTTTGGGTTGAAACGGGTTTAGCCCCTGGGAAAGGACGCTGGCAGGATATGCCTGATGGATCAAGGAATGAAGTTCGTGTAAGCTGCATGGCCCCCCACGGCAGGTTTTGACAAGACTGGAGTCTGAGAGTGGAGCTGCAGTGAACAGGCCAGATGGTGCCCCTAGGGCCCCTCACCTCACCCTCTCATCTTTCCAAACTGGTATGCTTTGTTCAAAATCCCATCTACCGCCTTCACTAGCACCAGCTTTTCACACTCTGAGAATGGGTTTCTCTTTGTGGTCTGTTAGGCCGCTGTGTGGTTTCCCCACTGGATTCCTTTTTGTGATTGGAGGTCAAACCCTCTCTTGCCGGCTGGTTCCAGGAATGCGTGGTGTGTCTCAGCGTGCTACGCGGAGGGTTTTATTTTACGTCCCTTGAATGGAATGGCAGTCCTCCAGCAGGCCTGTGCGTATGTATAAATAGAGGGACACGTAGCCTGCCTTTAATATCCAGAATACAAACCAGCCACCAATGCGTGCCACACCATCATGTTTTGATGGAAGGCTGCTGACAGCCCCTCAGACCACGCGGGGAGGCCCAGCAAACCACCTAATCCCACTGCTTTGCCCCAGGCAAAGATGGGGTCGTTTCATTGCCAGGAACAATTTCTTTCCAGCCACCAGCAGCTCAGAGTTTCTTTGGCTTTTCCTGCTCCAGCTGCCCATTATTTATGACCCTTGGTCAGAGAGCACAGGGTGAACATGGGAGACTGAAATGTACAGCTAATCCCCAAATCTTTTTTTTTTTTAAGGCAGAAGATTTAGACTCATTTGCCTGTGAATCCCTTTGACTATGCGGCTAATGTCAAAGGGGCCTATTTCCGTATATCCAGCCCAACTTTCTACAATCCCACAGGAGAGTGCCCCTTCCTACTCCGTGTAGGATGAAGTATGAATTCCTGCCATTCAGCTTCTTTGCAGAATGGCCCCACACGACCTTTCCCACCTTATAATTACTGCACCCTTACTTTGGCTTCCACTGAAGTAGATCGGTGTACTCTCTGTTTCCCAAGGCCACTTGTGCCACTGTACCGTCACTGCAGGGGTCTCCTCCCCTAGAATAGTTCCCCTTCTCTTCACCCGTTGAGGGCCTTTCCACCCACTAAGGCTGCATTGGGTTCCAGGGCCCCCGTGACCATCCCCATCCACACGTGTCTTTCTTTCCACAGCATGTATTGTTTTGACTACTGACTCAATGAGTAATTATATGACTTGTGATGTATTCTTTACAGTCTTTTTTTTTATTAAAAAAAAGATTTTATTTATTTATTTTTATTTTTTAATTTAAATGAATGTTCAAGTACAGTTTTCTCCCCTTTACTCCCAATCAAGCTCTTTATAGTCTTATATACTAATTGGAATGGACAGATTTTAGATGGGAATTGTACATTCCAGTCTCCCTTGGAATGGAAACCCTCATGAGGCCAGGGCTCCTGCATTATCTTCTTTGTAACTCCTATAGTGTTAAGTACTTCGAACTCTGCATAAGAGGAGCCAGAAGATGCTTATTAATAACAATTCATTCTTGAAAAATCAGAGCTTTGGGAATATCAGTTAGTGAATCCTGTGCTCTTTCAAGGATATTCTCTGGCTAAGCACTGGAACATTAGAATATGAGGTAATAATTAAAGTTATTCTCAGTATTTCTCAAGTCAGCCGAGAAACCATCACTCCAGTGAAATTCCCTGGGGTCACCTAGAATGTCAGCTTAGCTAGGCCCTGACCAGTGCGGCTCAGTTGGTTGGGCTTTGTCCCAAATATCGAAAGGTCACTGGTTTGATTCCAGGTCAGGGGATATACACTTGGGTCACCGATTTGATCCCCAGGTGGAGGCGCATGCGAGAACTGATAGATGCTTCTCTCACACATCGATGTTTCTCTCCCTCTGTTTCTCTCTCCCTCCACTTTCTCTAAAAAATAAATAAATAAAAATAAAATGTCAGCTCAATTCAGCGTCCAGGGGCAGTCACTCCCACAGTTTTAGGCTTCTTGGGATTCCATGCTGACTCAGAAAACCAGGTTTCCACAGCTGCCATCTGTCAATAGCCTTCATATTGACATTCAATAAATACTTGATGATTTAAATTAAGTAAAGGAAACCTCAGTCTAATCTTTTACTGGGATTGTGGAGAATGTCTGGGATGATTGTGTAAGATGTGGATTTTTTTAAAAATAAAATTTAGGTTTTGAAAAATGCCATCGGAATTCCATTAAGTACCTGAAACATATAGCCACTGGTTGCAAAACTTTTTCTTTAAACAGTGAATCTGACTCTTGTAAATCTCTAAATAGAATTTTTAGATAAATCTGATGAATAAAATGAAGAGTCAAATATAATATTTTTTTTTACAAAATATAGATTGCACAGAAAAGAAGAAACTATGATTTTTGCATGTGGCTTATAAAAAGGCCTTCTAAGTAATTTTAAGGGAAAACTTTCAGAAATGTATCAAAATACAAAAGCATTACTACAATAATAATAGCTTTTTACCTCCTGAGCATTTGTTCTGAGTTATTAAGTACTTGATATTCAAAATTTCTTTTAATCATAAAGCAACTGTGTGAAGAGGAATTTTATTAGCTCCATTTTAGAGATAAGGAAACTAAAGGCTAGAATGGTTAATCAGATTTAAAATCAAATTTGTGTCCTGGCTGGTGTGGCTCAGTGAATTGAGTACCAGCCTGCTAACCAAAGGGTTGCTGGTTTGATTCCCAGTCAGGGCACGTGCCTGGGTTGTAGGCCAAGTTCCCAGTAGGGGTCATGTGAGAGAGAACCACACATTGATGTTTTTCTCCTTCTTTTCCTTCCTTCCCCTCTCTTGAAAAATAAATAAAATCTTAAATAAAATAAAATAAAATAAAATAAATTTGTCAGACTCCAAAGTTCATGAGCAATTATGCTGACCACCTTGAAGGATGGACCCTGACTGGATATGTTCAACTTCATGTTTAAGGCTACTTAGGTCTGTTCATTGCATGCCTCCTGCTCTCACATTTATTAATAGATAGTTTTTATGACAAATTTCTAGCAGATAGCAGTAAAGTGTCTGGAGCAAGGGAGAGTGGTTCTTAACTCACAGTTGCACAAAACTTGTTAATGCTCCATGGTCACAGGTAGAAGGCAGAGTCCCTAAACAGGAGACATCCCAAATCTTGAGCAGCTTCTAAATGAGCCACCTTGGAGCTGACAAGAATTCTTATTACTTAGGACCTGAGGTGGTATCTCACTTGCTTAGTATCATGGTACTGCCTTTCTTTTGTGTTTGGAGTGAAGTGTATTCTCTCCTGATCTTCTAAGTTACTAGTTTAATTTATTGGAGCAAACAACATGTTAAGAATCTCCCACAAGGAAGGTGCCAAGATGGGCCCTTGACAGGAAGGATGAGCATGGGAAGTGGGGGGAGGAGGGGCGACATTTGTGGAGGTGGGGATGGGAGGGAGGAGGCGTGACTGAGTATTGGGTTTGCTCTCAGTGTATAACCTGTGGAGGAGATGGAAACAGGAGGTCTATGCATAGGTACGAGAATAGGGGGTGGAGGAGGGCATACACGGCACCCTTTGGGGACATAGGGGAGAGGGCGTTCGTTCTGTCTGGGAGAGCACGAGGAACTTCATGGAGGATAGGCCATTTGGGCTCACTCCTGAAGGTGGGGCAGACCCCTTAGATGGCGGGAAGGAGGAAACAGCAGCCAGAAAAACCTGAGATGAAAGTGACCTAACAGCTAAAGTGAGAGCAAGGTGTGTGCACGTGTGTGAGGTCAGAGAGAGCAGGGGAGTGTGGCGGGAGGGGTCCAGAAACTTGAACATCCTGTTAAAGGTTTTAGATTTTATAGGGGCAATTGGGAGTCACTGAAGAATTTTGAGTAAGGAAGATATTTTGAATTTCCAGAGATGGCTTCTTTGGCATGTGCCATTATTGGGCAGCATGGGCTAATTAATTAATTAATTAATCTATCTATCTATTTATTTTTTAAAATATTTTATTTATTTATTTTAGAGAGGGAAGGGAGGGAGAAAGAGAGAGAGAGAGAAACATCAATGTACAGTTGCTGGGGGCCATGGCCTGCAACCCAGGCATGTGCCCTGACTGGGAATCGAACCTGTGATGCTTTGGTCTGCAGCCCACGCTCAATCCACTGAGCTACACCAGCCAGGCCTTATCTATTTATTTTTAAGGGAGCACTTTTATTTATTTATTTTCTAGAGGAGCCATCTCAAGGAAAAAGACCCTGTTGTGCTTGTAGCCCCTTTAGTCCAGGTCTGGTACCCTATGTGCTATCACCTCTCCCTCTGCTTGGATGCTTTTGGTTCTGGTTGTTGACATCTGGGCCAGGCATCTGATGCATATTACCTCCTGACTTATTTTCGGTAACTTCGATGGGTCAGAGAGTAAGCTCTTATCACCGTCCCTGCATCAAAAGCTCAAGAGTTTGGGAATAAAAGTTGGAGACTGAACCATTCAGACTGAGAGGTGGGACCCGCATCCAAGCACAGCACGGCAGGCCATGGGTTGCGGGAGGTCCCAGAATAGAAGGTGCTTCTCCTGGGATTCACACCACAGGCCTTTTCGCCATTAATTTCAGAGTTTGGAATTGGACGCCACACCCTGGTGTTAAGCTGTTAACCTCCAGCATCAAGGCCACAGCTGCTGGGAAGAATTCCTCTCTCAGGCTGTGGCCTCATCAGAGTTCTTCATCTGGACATGCCACAAAGGGTGAATGTTCCTGAATCCAGTCCCATGAGGCCGGGGCGCTATATATACTTAGGTGCCTCCACCCCTTTACTCCCGGACACACACGCAGAGCAGAGCCTTTCCACAGCGGGCCACGGCACCAGAGGACAGTGCAGGGGAGGAGAACTCCCTTCCAGACATTCTTTTCTTCTGTTTTCCAAAAGAATAAAACCTGAGAAAAAACATATGTGGATACTTTCAGGAAATTAAGGACATTACTAGAGCATGCCGTTTTGCAGCAGAAGTCTGCTCTATGTGGACACAGGTTCTGGTTTTCAGATATGTAGGTGGAAACAGGTTCTGGCTTTCGGATTTGGGAGTGCTTTAGGCTTCACCCAGTTTTCCTTTCTGCGTCCTATGAAGTTACACCCAAGCCATCAGCAGAGGGCTCCCTCAGCCCTGGGAGCTGGTATCGATGCTTGGAAGGTCACGTGATGTAGACCAGGGAAGAAATGCACACCTGATGGTGAGTCAGTGAGTTTAAAATCCAGTGCCCCCGGTTCCTGCAGCAGAGAGGAAGCCCTAACCCATCCTGGAAACACACCGCTTCGGCAAGCAGGCATTTGCTAGCGTTTACATTCAATGACACTGTTTAAATTCCTGGATCAAGGTCAGCATAATGTTTATGCTCAGGGTAACACACAGCGAAGTCATCCTTTAGAGAACCTAAAAAGCAGAGCAACTCCCTGACCAATGGTTTAATTGTTTCTGAACTGGCAACTCAACAGTTCCTAAATATTCAATCATAGCATCATTAATCAACATCGGTTCCAGATCTGGACCGAAGCCTTGCAGATGCCAGATCCCTACGTGGTGTTTGCCCAGATTCATGCTGGCTGGACACAGAGGGCCTGGCCGATGCATCACAATGTTGGGGTGTTTAATGACCGTTATCTGTCAGGGCGGTGGGAGCTGGCCAGCTGCTCTCAGTGAAAGTGGGATTGGGAGAAGGCGAGTGGACGCCGTCTACACATCATGTCTCTGAGGCTAACATCTCTGTTCTGATTTTCCACTCAGGAGAACAGCAGTCTAGGATCCAGTAGCAGGTACTGGTTAGAATGAGGGTGTTCTCTTTCTTGGAATTTGCTAGACAAACTCTGTCAAGGTTTTACTATCTAAGTCTTCCTCCTCGGCTCTAGGCAAATAATCACATTCCTTGATTATAACCTCATCTGAGATATGTTACAGCGAATGATGTCACTACTTGTTTGCTATCAGGTCTGCTTCTCTGAAGAAATTACAGGAGAATGTCCCAGATTCTTTGACTATGTTTGGGAGGTATCTTGGTCGTTTTTTTCAGTGACGCGGGGACATAAATTCCACAGAAAAGGAAGCGTCACACTGTAAACAAAATCCACCTCCACCTGCCTCCTATAAAAATGTATCCCACGTGGCAACGAGGGCGAACCGCCACTGGCCGAGGGCAGCACGGAGTGCTCAGTGACCCTGAAGGAAAGCGGGGTCTGTGAGGCCAGCGTTCATCAGTACAGTCGGCAGATGTTTCCAAGAAGGAGCACGTGTCTGCTTGTGCCAGAAAGGCAAACACATAGGAGCAGGAACCCCGCAGAAGCCGCTCCAGGCTACCAGGCTACCGAGGTGGGAAACGCAGCGGTTTCTGTTTGTGCTGGCTTCTTTCTCATTCAGATGTTTCTCATCAGCCATGTTCAGATTGATTCCATTTGCAAAACTCTCCTGGCAGTCTTGCCTGGTGGATGAGGCTCAGTGGCAAAGTCTCTGGCATTTTCTGATCCTGCCCAGACCTTGCTCTTGTTGTGTAGTTTCTTGGTGCTTTGGCTCCCGAGCAGAAATTGGCTAAGCATAGGCTGCTGTTGAACAAAACCAAATGTAAAACAGAACACTGGAACACTGACCCAAGAGATTTTTCTAAACGTGGGGGATGGGAATGCAGGGGAGGACAGAGGGGGTCAGGAAAGGGAGGGGCTTCCTCACAACCAGAATGAATCACGCTCTGGGGAGAGTTTGTCACCGTCTCATCTTGTCAACATCCTTGCTAATTGTGCCAGAGCTAAGGTTACATCCTCTTTCCTCTTCCATCTTACTATCGGAGGTCATATAAAATATTTGGGTCTCTCCAGAGCCATCTTCTCATTTTCTGTCCCTCATGAAAGTTTGTGACCCACGACTCCCTGACATCATGCATTTTTTTCTCATACTCCTTCAACTTGGCCTTGACACCTCGCATGAGCTTCCTTCTCAGCACTCACCTCCCCAGCCCACTGTTTCACACATGAGCCGTCTTGTGTTCTTCCACCCGACACTAACTTTTCCTGTGCTATTAGGGAGCATGCTTATCCTCTCACTTCTCACGCTGCCGCAGCAGGGAGAGGACCTCCTGTTCGAGAAACTTCTAATCCCTCTCTTCACGTCCCACTGTTGAGCTGAGAAAAAGTGTGCTGCCGTCCACAGCCCTCGGCCGCCTTTCCCAGGAACTGCCAGGCAGCACCAGTTCTGTAGCTCTTGTCCTTCATGCTGCTGTCGGGATATGGTTTCCCCGGGTGTGGGTCCTGGGGTCTGAACTTAGGGTGGAGACCTAAGTATTAGGAAGCAGAGAGCCCATGGACTTCTGGGCCAAGCTGATTGTCCAGTCTCATAAAGCTGATACACACATATACAAAGCATCGTCACAGTCACCCAGTTCAAAATTCAAAAGGCACAAAAGGACGTACAGTTAAAAGTCTTCCTGTGGTCCTGTCTCCAGCTTCTTAGTCCCCTTGGTAGAGGCAATCAGTGCTTACAGGGTCTCGTATAATCTTCTTCTGTTTTATACACACACGAGCAAATAAACATATACATACACCATACATTTTCCCACAATTGGTGGCGTGCTATTTTGTTCCACATCTTGCTTTCATTTTTTACCTTTCAAATGGCTGCATAGTATTTCATTGAATAAATTTCTGTGATTTATTTAACTAGTCTCATGTGAACGGGGATTTGGTAGTTTCCAATCTTTTGCTGTAACGAAAAAATAAAGTCAATATTCGATCCTCAGACCTTGTGTTTATTTCCCAAAGCTCAGTGTTCAAAGGGAGAGCAGTGTAGTCCAGGCAGAGAGTCTGTCAGTTTGGACTGACATTGGACTTGGGGTTCCAGGTCAGTGAGTCAAACACATCCAGGTTTGTTCTTTTGTTCCCCCTAATTATTTCCAACTTGCCGTCCTGCTATGAGAATTGATGCTATGAATGCTGGTGTTCACTAAATTAGGTCATTTTATGCTTTTCTTTTTCCTCTTCTACCTACATCCTTCTCCAACTTAGGGATTTGGTTGTAACCAAAATACTTTTCCAGCAAGCGATGCCCCGGGTATCCTAAGACTTCGGGTATTGAATTCCCTGAATTTTTGTAGCATGTTACAATTTACACAGCACTTGCAAATAACATTCTTTCATTTAATCCTTACACAAATTTTCTGAGGTTGGCAGGACATTTCTAGATGAAGAGTCTGAGGCTCAGAGGGATATGTGGCTTGCTCAAGGTCACTTAGTTGATAAATGACACAGACAAAACTTGAAGTCAGGTCATCTAACTCAGCCTTCTGCTTTCCGAATACATGTGCTAACGCTTTACCATGTAGGTGACATTAAAGTCAGCTTTCCATTTGGAAGGTGGTGGGAGGCCGAAACTCAGCTAGTTCTTCGTTTCCTATCAGCAGATACACTGAGGCGATTTGGACAAGAGGAATTGGGGATCAATTTATCCACATCAATCTGCCGTGACGTCATGTAACATGACAGGGCCAATGCTAGCTGTGTAGGGAGCCAGAGAAAGTTGGGTTGGGAGAACCACCGGGGATGGAGGCCTCTGATCTTGGGGCACACGTGTCAGGTGGAAGTGAGGAGCTGGGCTTGCGAGCAAGGGAACAGGGAAAAGAATGAATTCACATTGAGTGTCTGCTCTATGCCATGCTCACTTGTTCATCACAGAATTTGGGAAGGTACGCACCCAGGCATGACAGTCCATGCTGGTTCACTGCAGATGTGGTAGCGGCGGCGGTGGTGCTGGTGTGGTGGGACCTCCTTTGCTCTGCCCAGCAGGTCGGGGCGAGGGTGCAAGGGGCGAGGGTGCAAGGGGCTGTGTAACTGGTGACACTCAGTACTAGGTGGAGTGACTCAGGTCAAGCTCATGTGTGTGGCTTTCCTCCCACGGATGTGTTTCCTCTCCAGCAGCTCCTAGGAGAACAGGTTTCTGGCTGTTCTGCTGGATCCATTTACCAGGCACCCTCTGATGCATGACCCTGCTGTGGCGATTGTGCTATGTCCAGTGCCATCCCTGAGAGGAGAGCTGTCCCCCAGGTGGCAAGGACAGAAAAGAGGACAGGAACACTGAGAGTGCTCCTGCAGGACAGGGGGGAGTGCGGCGGGGCACTGCTGAGACAGACCCTGGACAGAGAGGTGGGGCTGGGGTGTCCTGGGCTCAGATGCCGAGCTTCGGCCTTTGGGATGTACCCTCCAGAGGGCAGAAATTATGGAAGAACCTTGGGGAAAGGAGGACAAGATTCTATACAAATTTAGAAATCCCACCCTGCCAGGATTTGTCTTCTAAACACTGAGTGTCCACTACGGATTGACCGTGTGTGTCCCACTGCCATCGCCCCCACCCCAACTCCTACGCTGAAGCCACAGCCCCAGTGTGATGGAGCTGGGAGATGGGGCTCTGGGAGGGAAGCAGGTTTAGATGGGGTCAAGAGAGCAGGGCCCTCATGACAAATCAGTGTCCACATGAGTAGGGACTCCACAGACTGTGTCCTCTCTCTCCCTCTCTGAGCATGCGGCGTGGAAGGTGGTGTGAAGACACAGTGAAAAGGGGGCTGTCAGCAAGGCAGGCGTGGGCCCTTACCAGGAACCTCGAGCTCAGACATCCAGCCTCCAGAGCTGTGAGAAACACATTCTGTTGTTTAAGCCACTTTGCACAGGAGCCCGAGCTGATGAAGACCCCATGCAGTCAGTACTAGCTTGGCTCCAGATGCCCAGCCGCGAACAAAGAATCCTTGTCTTCATGTGCTTACAGTCGAGTGGGGAGGAGCGGGAGTCATGAAGTGAATGATCCATACCAGATCTATACAGTTACTAATTATGAAAGAGGGCAAGGGGGCCTCATTTGGATTGGGGGAGATGGGGAAGACTTACTGAGGACATGACCTTCAACCTGAGATCCCAAGGATGAGTCAAGGGGAGCCAGCTATGAGCAGAGGAGAATATCCCAGCCTTGGGAAGGCCATACGTGAAGCCCCGGAGTGAGAAAAAGCTTGGTGACAAACTGATAAGGCACCCATGTCACCAGAGTGGGGGAGAGTGACATAAAATAAGACCGGGAGCTGTTAGAGAATGGTTCACGGAGGAACTTGTAGTTCTTGTTAAGAGCTTTGGATGCAAATTCTTAGTGCATGAGGGAGCTCTTCGAGGGCTTAAGTGGAGAAGTGAAATGATCCGATTTTCTTGTTTAAAAGATAACTCTGAATAACGTGAGAACCAGATTGGAGGGACGTCAAATGCAGTGAGGGAGGCTTCTTCTCCCTCACTGCAGCACAGGGCTGGCGCAGCTGTGCTGGAATGAGGTTGCCCTGAACAGCAGTAAGGATATAGAGAAGTGGGTGCATTTGAGGACCAGAGAGTAGGACGGGTGGGGAAGAAGGGGGAGCAGAAGAAAGGTCGTAGGTGCAGCAGCTGGGAGGAAGAGGGTGAGTCAGAGGACACTGCGTCTGGTGGGATGTTGGGGACACGTGAGCCTGTAGTTCGGGAGACAGAGCCTGCCTGCGCGGAAAGGCATAGACACAGCACGCCTGCCTCTGCTGTCTTTAGAAAGTCCTGCCTACACTTGGCCCTTGGCCTGTCTGGGAACTTGGCTCTCAGAGTGTCCTCAGTCAACAGTCAACCAATAAGGCTGGTTCCCTGTGGCTAGACTGTTTGTGCAGACAATGTGATTTATGCTGGACACCTGCTTTTCCCCTGGGAGTCTGGAACTTGGGTACACGCTAAGGGGACGATGCCCACATGACCAGCCCCCAGTGAAAGCCACGGGCACTGAGGCTTTCATGAGCTTCTCTGGGTAGAAACAGCACATATGTATGTTTCTGGGGGAAGAGTGAGCTCAGTGTGAGCCTTCATGGGTGGGAGACAGCATGCAGAAGCCTTGTGCAGATGCCTCTGGACTGCACCTGTGTCCAGGTTCCTTACAGTTCAGCTGTCTATCCTTACTACAGCTCTATAATAATCTCAGCCATTAGTACAACTATGTGCTGAGTTCTGTGAGTTCTCGCAAATCTCTGGATGATGGGTGATCTTGGGGACCCCTTGCACAGCCTCGGGATTTAATTTTTTAAAAGATTTTATTTATTTATTTTTAGAGAGAGGGGAAGGGAGGGGGAAAGAGATGGAGAGAAACATCACTGTGTGGTTGCCTCTTGAGTGCCCCCTATCAGGGGTGCAGGGACCTGGCCTGCAACCTAGGCATGTCCTGATAGAGAATCAAATCAGTGACCTTGCCCTTTATGGTGTCATGCCCAACCAACTGAGCCACACCAATGAGGGCTACACACACTGTTTTTAAAGTGGAAAAAACCTGATCATTTGTTTTCTCATTTATCAAGTGACTGCTGTGTGACAAGCTCAGGCTAGACAAGAGTGACAAGATGTGGCCTGGCCTCAGGGAGTATGTGGCCCAGCAGTGAAGACAGGAGGGACCACCAGTGTGCTGCATTGCTGTCGTGTGAAGTGCATGCACAACGCCATGGGGGTGCGGGGTGCTTAGCCTAACTTTGGAGTTCCTTGGAGGAAGTGACCTTGAATCTGGGACTTGGTGAGTAGGTAGGAGTTTGCTGAAGTGGGGAGAGGATAAAAAGGACATTTTGGGAATGAGAGAAGACCAAATACTGATGAGAAGAAGACAGCAGAGAGGGAAGCTCAATCTACAGGGGAGAAAGGGATCGTGGCTGGGCTGTGCATGGACCTTGCAAATGTGCAGGGTTGTGGCCTCTAGAAGGTGTTGATTCTGATGGTAGGAAAATGCCTCATTGTGTAACAGAAATAGGAAAAGATGGTACATTTTTAAAAGGGTAGGTACAGTGACAGGTAAGACCTTAGAACTGGTGGTAAGACATGGTGCATTCTTGTATAGTGACTTCATTTTCTTGGGGGCAGATTCCCCGCTCCCCCCTTTCCTGAGATCGAGCACATTTGAAGTCGAGGAAAACAGAAGGGGTCTTTGGCGATGTAACTCAGGATGCGACAGAGAGACAATCTTTCAGCAAGGCAGTGCACAGGAGAAAGGCTCACAGGAGGCCAAGGTTAGCATGGTAGGAGGTCTATCATCTTGTCCTTGACCCTGTCCCTGTGAGGGCTTTTTCCATCTTCCCTCACCCTACCCTTGAAATCTGAAGACCCAGCTTCATGTAGCAGTGAAACGAGACAGAACCGAGTGACTCGTAACTCATGCCAGGGGCCAATCAAGCCCAAGAAACACATTGCTCTGGGTGGGTGGTGGGGATCAGAGGGGTTCACAAGGGTGACAGGGGTGCAGGAGCTGAGCCATGCGCAAGTTCTGGATGTCACAGCCCTTTAGAGGCGCTGAGAGATCATTTTAATAAGGTCAAGAAATGATCTTCTAAGTCTTTACTTTTCTATGGGTTTCATACCTATTGGAATATGCCTCTTGAATCCAAAATAGAGTGGAATTAGAATGTTCCTCTAGTTTGGTGCCTGCAATTCAATCTGTTAACAGTGGGACTGTCTCCCTTCTCTCTCTTCTGTCATGGGACACACAGTGTTGGTTTCTGCTTAGTAGGAGGCGGAGAGGTCATTTGCTCAAGTAAGGGGAAATGTGGTGGAATCGTGACCTTGAGGAGAGTGGGGAAAGTTTAAAATAATTTTGTAGAGAAGTAGCAATAGAGCGGATGAGGGAAGCCTGCTTGGGTGGCTGGTCAGGGTTCCCATTGGCGACTATGAGGTTTACAGTGGTAACTGTGTGGTTCCCTCGAGGTGTGGACCCTGGTTGTGAGCATCGTGACAAGGGGCCTGAGGCCGAGACTTGACTGGTCCTGCTGGGTCTCTGCCTGCGAAACCCACAGAAAGGCACGGGGCTGGTGAGTTGTGGGTGTTGGCGAGATTGAGGTTGACATGCTGGGATGTGGACTCTTAGAAGCACAGGATCAGGAGGAGACAGGAGAGAAACAAAGACAGGGGGATGTGTGAATATGGGGGGTGGCCAAGGATTTGGGGGTCCCTGGAATGTGTAGGGGGAGCTAGTGAGGGATCAGAAGGACAGGAAGTTGCAGTCAGGGAGCAGGGTATTCCAATGTATGACTTCACACGTGGAGAAGGTCTGAGTAATCAGCAAGCCCAGGATGTGGCCTGGGAGGGCCCGCGTTGGCCCCTGTCATCGCTGGGACCCTGTCTTTGATCCCACATCCACACGGCATCTCTCTCTCCTTTCGGTGTCTGGGGCACCTCCCACCTCCGCTACCCTTTTCCCACTTTCTGGTCCAGAAAGAGGCACTCACAGCATCTTTTTCACTTCCGGAGAAATTCATTCCACATGTGTCTGATTCATTTGCGTTTATAGAAACTCGAAATCTCCAGCGTCCCAAAACCCTTTCAACTATTTTTTTCTTCCCTTTCTTAGAAACAGGAAGTTGTGTTTGGCTAAAGACGAATTCTTGAGTGTGCCTTGGACTTACACGATATTTGGAATGAGGAATGGTGAGGTCTGAGAAAGGCTTCTTTGCTCTCTCCCTTTCTGGGGCAATTGTGCATCTTCCAGGGGCAGGCTGGGCAGCTTGTGGGGATGGGAGACTAGCCAGAACTTTCTGTCTCTCAACGCTGAGCCCAAGCCGAGCCTGGGGGAAAGTATGCTCTCAAAGAGACAGGTGTCTTAGAAGCCTCTTATATTTCTTTCTCCCTGCGCCAGCATTGCTATGCAGAACGTACTTGCATATAGGGTCTCATCTTTCTCTTTCCTATACTTCAGCTGTGTTTGCGAGGAGCCCCTCTACTAGGTAATAGTTTGGGGTGGTGTGGGTGGGCTGCCACTCAGTTGCAAGCAAGGAAGGCCAACTACCTCCCAAATGGAGTATCAGAGAAGCTCCATATCTGAAGAAGAATGGACCACGCTGGGAAGGGGCGTGCCTGTTTTCGCGAGTCCTGCCAGGTTTTTGGGAAGTTTCAGCCTAGAAAGCACGCAGGTGCCTGGGAAGGGCCGACATGGTGTCGGTGAGTCCCAGCGAGGAAGGGGGTGTCATAGCCCAGCCACTCTGCCCCCTCCGCATTCCACCTCCTGGCCCCCTCAGTGTGTTATTTTGTTCTGTTTAGACTTTTTTCAACTGTAACATCGATATGGCGACAATATGTCACTTCAGTGATTTTGCTGGTGGAACCACCAAAAACGTCAGCTTACATTGGTGACTTCTTTCTCTTTCACATTCCACATGCAGCTTTCTCAAAGCTGCCAGCTCAGCCAGGGGACGCAGGAAACGTGCCATGCTAGAGGAGCGCTTTCTCGTAAAGACATACAATCCTTCGGCCAAGGACCCCCCAAAGCAAGCAAGTCCCTGTTTCTGTTCCTCATGGGCAGGGGTGCTCCCTTCCTCTGCCCTCCATCCTGGCGCCACTGGGCAGTGCCTGCTCGAGGCCCTGGGATAGCTCGTTGCCTCACTGATGGTGGAATTGGGGGTGGGAGTGCTTGTGGCCAGACACTTCTCTCCACTCAGGGGATCCCCTCTCCCTTGACATAGAACAGAACAGGGCTGTAGGGGGACAGGGGTCAGGGACAGTCACTTAAACACACCTAACCTGCTGCCTGCACTGTCTTTGCCATGTCCACGCCATCTCATGCTTTATTTTGGCCATGTGTGCAGTAGTTAGCTTTAACTCAGCATAGAGGCAAAGGGAAGTCATCAGGCGGTAGCAGCAGAAATCTGGAAACTTGGGGATAATACCACATCTGATTCTCTTGACTAGGTTCCAGATTTCTGTTCACTCTATAGACAAACAGTTCCTAATTTTCAAACAGCAAAGGGGACATCGCCGCTCCCCCCAGGGACTGTGATGTGAGGCCAAGCACATGGAGCAGAGATGGCTGTGAGCTCACGAGCCTCCCGTCTTCCCGCCCAGGAAGACTTATCTTAGGGATGAAGGATTTGGAAAAGAACTTTGATACTCATTTATCACCTTGCAAATATTTCTGGCAGGTACTTGGGGGGTACAGATGAATGACTGAGTCACCTGCCGAACCTGGGCCACAGGGATTCCCATTCTGAGGCACCTCTACCAGGTTCCGTGAGGAGCACTAACTGGAAAATGTAAATTCGCAGCAAAGGAGAGGCAGTCTTTTCTTCTCCAGGCGGAAAGGGTGGTCGTGGTTGGCTGTGGGAAATAATGATGCGGGCTCTCTCTGCAGATCTGTTTTCTGAGTCCCTGAGCTGCAGCTGTTGAGTTTCCAGACACAAACAACTATGTATTCTGTGAGCCTTGCCGAGCCCACACAGCGAGGAAGAGCCAAGCTGGATTCCATTCCGCTTTGCACATCAGCAGCTCTGTTGCCAGCTGAACTCCAGGGCGAAAGCTGTGCCTGGTAATGATGCAGGCGGTAGGGGTGGCACAGCTGGGCTGGCATGGGCAGTGAATGGGGGACACACTTGGCCTTGAGTGTTTTGGGGAGAATGAGAAATGAAAGGAGATGAAAGATTGCAGAAAAACGTTTATCAGCCTCAGTAAAACTGGTGCGCAGCTAGGAAAAATCTGGCTTTACTAGGCGTCATCGACCACATGCCTGCGTGTGTGCCCATTAATGTTTAGGTACGCCCGGCCTCCACTCACTGAAGAGTCGGCAGACAGGAAGGGGAGGCGGGAAAAGCAGTCAACTCTTAGTCAACAGCCGCCGTGCACCACGCAGATGTGCTAGCTAAGGGCACCGTAGGGGCTGAAGTCCCATTGGCCTTCCTCATACCCAAGGGCCTGAGTCCTCACCTGGCCCCTTTTCCGCACTCACACAGGGCTCCACATGGCATCTTCCCTGCCTATGTCACCATACATTTGAAGAGGTCTTAACAGAAAGCAAAAGGGAAGGGCAAATGGGTAAAAAGTGGCAAAAGAAGGAAGATAAAAATTTAGATATTTTCTTTCTTTTTGTTAGAATGTTTGTTTTCTAACATTTATTTTTGATTAAAAAAAAAACAACCCTTACCCAAGGGTATGGTTATTGATATTAGAGAGAGGAAAGGGGAGAGAGAGGGTGAGAGAGAAACATCGATTGGTCGTCTCCCATATTCTCTCCGCCCGACTGAGAACCGAACGCTCAATCTGGGTATGCGCCCTGACTAGGGATTGGGCCTATAATCTCTTGGTGGCGTATTGGTGTACAGGACAGTGCTCCAACCAACTGAGCCACCCGGCCAGAGCTAGAATGTCATTTCTTGATGTTGTCTGTCTCTCCTCACCCACTTATGACCAAGCACTGCACGTCCTCTGCAGCAGGCCCCATGGAAGACTGCGCCTGAGGAGCTATGGCCTGGGCGATGGGGTTTTGGAGGCTCTCAGGTAGTTCCCAGAGGCTGGTGGGGAGTGACATTCTGAGTGAAAGGGCTGGCTGGACAGCTGCAAGGTGCTCGGGCCCAAACAGCTGTGAGATGGGGATGAATTCTGGTGCAGAGGGGAAGAGCTGAGGGCTCAGAACCCCTCAGGGCCTAAGAGAAGCTTGTAAGTCCAGCTGGCTAGGGGGTGAAAGTGGGGGTAGGGACATACTCAGGGGGGAGGGGACAGTCTTTCTCAGGAAAAATGAGCCCAGAGGCATCGCATAGCAACTGCGCCTCTGGACTGGAAATTTCCACCGGAGCAGTGATTCTCAAAGCGCAGCCTCCAAACCAGCAGCCTCCGAGTCACCTGGAAACTTGTTGGAAGTGCAGACCCTCAGGCCCCCCGGGACCTGCTGACTCAGAAGTGACAGGGGTGGGCCCAGCAATCTGGGTTTTAAGAAGCTGTGTAGGTGATCCTAATGCCCACGCAAGTTTGAGAACTACTGGGTTATGTGAAGGAGCAGTTTTCCTCATGAGCTGGATTCGGCAGGTGTCTGAGGACCCAGGAGGAAGGCCTGAAAAGACTCAGGCGAGGTGCCCACTTCCCAGTGTGTTTAAGGTCAGCTGACCTAGTTTTGGCCTTTGTCCTTGGGCTCTGGGTCCCCTGCCCTTTCAAAAGAGACACTGAACCAGACCAGACCACTGCGTTGGCACAAGGTCACACTTTAGTTCAGAGACACATTTGCATAAATACTTGAAACGGGTCCACCCCTGCAGGTGGAAGCCTGGGAGCACACGGCTCCCGAAGCCCTGCAGCCCTTCGGGCGATGGATTTTAATGCTGAAGAGAGTCGCGATCGCTTCTGAAGCCAGCTGAGCAGCTTGCTTTGACATTCGCCGTTGACTCCCCACCCCACACCTCTCTTGGTCTAAGTTTTTCCCCTCTGAGGTAGATTATTTATAGGGGAAACCAAATAGAAAACATTTTTTTGTTGTTGTTTAACTTTGCTCGTCTTTTGCAAACAGGCTGACTGAGTCTCCTGTTTGGGTCAACAAGTACACTTTCACCTTTTAACCTATGCCCTCTACTTGAACCCAAGCAAGGTCCCATCCCCTAGAAAGTAGACATTAGGATCTGTTGGCCCATCTTCTCTTCCCCTCCCCATTCCAGAGGGGCTGGTGCCATGTGAGACCTGGGTAGGCCATGCCACCTCCACACGTAGAGTCACCATGGTGGGCACACTTGCCTGCACCCCAGCCCCCCGAGTCCACGAGCACAAGACTGGCCCCACTGCATAGGTCACAGAGGGCACAGCTGGCTTCCACAGGGCTTGGCATCCTCGGGTTTCAGAGCCTTGTTGCAGGTGGCAGAGGCCTGGCCACTGGGGTCCCGGCACTCCACAGTCCGTCGCTGCCAGCCGGCCCCGCAGCTGCTCGAGCACTCAGACCAGTCCCCCAGGACCCACTGTGCATTGAGCAGGGGCTGGATGACGTTGGTGGTTGCTCTCTCTTTGCCACTCTGTATGCTGAAGTTCACGTCATTAGGAACAAAGAAGGTGTATTTGACTTTTGGGGGAAAGTCCTTACCAGGGACTGTTAGGAGCTGCACAGTCAGAGGCTCGGGCAGGGGCCGGAAGCTCTGCAGCCGCTCCAGGGTGGCAATGGAGCCACTGTACTTCAGGATGGTCCCCTTCACCAAGATGTCCTGCTCTATGGCAGAGATGGCCAGGTTCCCATTGAGCAGGTACTGCCCGTCGGCGGTCTTCAACGCCAGGTAGTTGCCATCGTTCTGGACCCCTGGGTGGCTCCGTTGTTTCACATCAATGTTCGTGGCACCAGCTGGGATGGTGACGATGTCATTGTAGCCATAACTAGGATGGAAACAGAAAACACCCTTAGGCCCAGGGGCTTCCCAGGCCAGAGCCTGAGGAAGCTAACCTTCTGGTGACGGGGGTGGTAGACAAAAACCAGCAGCAAATAATTTCGCAGGCATCTCCACATTCCAAATAAATTAGCTGCTGAGGCCGACAGCAATGGTTTGTACGTTGGCTTTGCATGGGCTTCTGCCCTGCCTGGCAACTCTGTTTCAAATGCTGGGGCTGAGGCTTTGCACGGGTGGATCTTGACAGTAGCACAGGCAGGAAGGCAGCCCAGGGGGTTGCAGACGGCACTGGGGCTGCCAAACCTGGCAGCTCTGGGCTCACATGAGATCTCAAACACATTTAGCTTTTTGCAGTGGTAGAAAACTTTGCTTGGCCACTTTCATACCCAGAGCTCAAACCCACGTGGAAAAATATGTTCCACATACTCATTCCAGAATCTAACGCCTCACCCCACCTCTTAGAGTCACTCGATCTTAGGCAGGAACCAGGGCCCAGAGGAGCAGGCTTCTGGACGTGCCCAGATTCCGTGAGCTGTGCTTCTGGCCGCACAGGGTGCTGTTTGGGGAACAGGTTCCAATGTAATTGTAGGGCTTTATGCAAACTGCAGGAACGTTAGTTCTCTTTCTGAGCTTCTGGGCTGAAAGCAGCTGGGTCACATGGGTTGGGAAGAGAGTGAAAAGGACGGAGAGGAGCAGAACAGTCGGTTCTTCTCTATTTTTGCCTTACGCTCAGCCACTTCCCCAGGGCAGTGTGAAAGCGTGCATGGGCCCATCTGTCTAACGCCCAGGAGGCAGCCAGCTAGGCGACCCCACGTCTGAACATCCCACGCCCCAGGCTTCTTTTTTCTATATCCTCTGATTTTAAATTTGGAAAGACCTCCAATTGTCTGCTGTGGGTTGATTCTATCCAGACAGGGAGAGACAGAGGGGCCCGTGTGGCTACATAACACCTGTCTTCCCTTTCCTCCCCCAGGTGCCTGCAGCAGCAGGAAGAAGGTTGTCCAGGAGTTAAGAAACTTGGGTTCTCTTCCTGGCTGTTACTCATTATCAGTGTGACCTCAGGAGAGCCAGGTGATCTGACCGAACCTCAGTTTCTTCACCTGTAAATGGGAGACAACAGTGCTGGCCTTGCCCACCTCCGAGACTTATTTTAGGAATCAAACCAGGCCCCACAGGTAAAACACATAATCAAATACCAGGAGCTTCATAGACGTGGGGCACTGAGCTATGAGCAAGTGTGTGGAGCACTCAGACTTAGGAAGTCACTGGGGTCCCTGGGGTCCCCTGCCCTTGTACCCCCTTCTCTAAAGATACACCTGCAGGAAGCACAGACTCACCAGGAGCCGGGTGAGGTGTCCTTCCCAAAACAGGTCTGGAAGAGCTGCCTCCTGGCAAAGGTCCCCGTTACTCAGTGCAGCTCTATTGCCAGTTGACTCAGAGATGATCTACCCTTGTCCATGTGGCCTCTGGCTGCCCTGTGCCTGGGCCTCTCTATGGCCAGTCCCTGTCCTGAGTACTCTGCATGTCCTGTCTCATGACTATTTTACATGACTCCCAGATCCAGAGGACTGCTGAGATTTTGTCAAGAAACGGAAGCTCAGTACTCCCTGGGTACTAAGGAGCAGCCACAATTGAAACCTAGGAAGATGTGATTCCAAAGCCTGTTCTGCTCTCCCGCCTCCACGCTGAACTACAAGGGGGCTCACCTCGAGGGGTTGAGGGAACCGGAGATCTTCCTGCACGAGTTGCCTTTGCCCCCACACACCCCACATTTGTCCAGCTTCCTAGGTGAGTCCACCACATGGTCACAGCCAGCCTTGACACATTGGCCACGGACACAGATGGCCAGAGTCTCTGGGCCACACAGGGTGCCGTCGATCACCTGCAGCAGGGAAGGGAAGGGAAGGGAAGGGAAGGGAAGGGAAGGGAAGGGAAGGGAATGGAAGGGAAGGGAAGGGGAGGGGAGGGGAGAGGAGGGGAGGGAAAGGAAGAGAAGGGAAGGGGAGGGAAGACAGGGTGTGGTGAACACAGACGCAGCCCTGGCCCAGGGTGGGGTGGGGTGGAGTGGTGACAGCAGGTGACTTTCCATCTCATCTATTGACCTGAGTCTAGGAGGATTCTCACCTTGGCCTCAAACACTTTGAACTCACTCCTCCCCCGGGCTCGACAGAACAACTTGCAGCGGTCCCGGGGAGACACCCCTGCGTACTTGGGGACCCACTGCAGGAGGTTCCCATCCATGTCAGTGTAATTGTAGGCATTATACTTCTCACACTGCTGCTCCCGAAAGCTTTTCCCTGCAAAGAGCAAGAAAAGGCACGGAGTTAACATGCTGTGCTGAAGTGGGGGGACCCAGCTGGAGAAAGGCCTGGACTCAGGGGTCTTTCTTCCTCCTGGTTTTGACCAGACTCAGGACATAGGTCTAGCATCTCCTGGGCCCAGCATTTCTAGGTGCACCCCACCTAGGGCCACGTGGGACCCTGATTCACAGGGGCAAGGAAAGGAGCCTCCAGCCTCAGCAAGGCATTCTGGGATAAATTCCCTTTCCATTTGATGAAGATACTAAGTCTGTTTTACAAATAAATAATCTTAGGTGAAAATAGGGGATAATTCAGTGAGTGTGGAAAGTACAGAATGGAATTATATTTTGGGGGCTCTGCTATCGCACTGCAGCTTGACTTCCTTGGTGACACTAGACACATGGCCATGGACTTCCCGCTCTACAGCTCAGCTCTGACAGTGCCCTGTGCCCCACTTGCTGCGATTCTGGCTGTCTCTGGGGTACTCCATCGGCAGGGGCTGGGATCACCGCCAGCTCAGCGCAGCCCGACTGCCTGCCGCCCCTGCACTAACTGGGCCGGCTTCCATTGGGTGGCACTTGCATGTTCCGTCTGAGGCGGAACACTGGAGTGTCTGCAGCCTCCGTCACCCAGCTGTCATCAAATGCTACCAAATTCTGGGCAGTCTGTGAATCTAAATGTCTCTGTGCTGCTCTCACCAGCTCGGTCCCCCTTCACAAGCCCAGGCCTTGTGGCTTCACTCAGGTCCGGTGCCCAGCCTCTTACACACAGCTGCCTCCTTTCCCATCCTGCCGCGCTGCTTCCAGAACAATCCATCTGCAGTAAGAGTTTTGCACAGCCCTGAGATTAAGCCTGCTCTTATTGGTGAGCTTCTCCAGCTCAGCTGTGCGCCTGCATGCCCTCTGGGGACTTTGAAACGTGGCGGCTGTGCCCTGCTCTGAGTCAGTGCGTCTGAGGGGCCTGGGCCCCAGGTCTCAAAGTTCTTCCCAGGTGACTGGACAGGACAGCTGGCACTGAGAACGTCTATATGCCATTTAATTTTTTAAAAAGATATTGTTTATCTGTTTTTAGAGAGAGGAAAAGGGAAGGAGAGAGAGAGGGAGAGAAACATCGATTCATTGATTCAGAACAGCTGCTCTGGCTAGGGTGGCCGTAAGTGGCAGTTACCATCAGGGGGACATTCCTCTGTGTGGCATGACTGGTACTTGGTTCTCCGGCCCAAGCAGTATCTTCCTCCGTTCTGAGGCTCGGGGTCCTTGCACTCGCGGTGTGAAAACTGAACTCCTCCTCCGCAGGTCCGGGAGCATTCTCCCCAAGGTCCCCAGGGGGCCCAGCCTCCATCCACCACGGCCTACAACACACAACACCACTGAGTCAGCAGCTGAGTTACGACTAGGGGTGGCATGGAGCTCAGTAAACTCCCCTGATCATTAATTTCATGGCTGTGTGGCCTGCTTGGCTGTTGGCTTCGTGAACACAGAGGCCGTGCTGGGCTTGCTCATGGGGGCTGGCTGCCCAGCGTCTGAAACAGCGCCTTGCCCTCAGTACGGTACTTAGAGTTAGCTGTCAAATGAAGCTCTTTTATGGAACTAACGTTGGGTGCAATGCAGCAGTTCTTCACGGGGGCCAGCCTTGTCCTTCAAGGGCAAGTGGAAGGGTTTAGAGACCTTTGGGTTGTTACCGGAGAGGGTCCAGGCTGCTGGCCTCTCATGGGTAGAGGCTGAGGTGCTACTAAACCTCTAACAACAAATATCCCACAGTGAACGAGACACCCCCTACGACCGACACCTATGCAGCCCCCAGCGTCTCTGGAGCCGAGGTGGGAAGTCCTGGTCTAAAGGAACAGCCGCTGGGAGGTCTAGCTGCTCATCCACCAGCTCCCAGTTCAGGGGCAGGTGTCCCTGGGCGCCGGACAGAGCTGCTGCCAACTTGGTCCTGTGAGGACAAAGCTTTGTCACTGGTGCCTTTGTAGAGTTTTCAAAATAAAACTGATATTAAAAACGGCATATTTGCTTATATAAAAAATGAAAACACAGAAAAGTATAAAAAAGAAATTATAACACTCAAAAAAAAAGTGCTACTACCCAGAAGAAAAACATGGTTATGATTTTAATCAACAGCCTTTCACACTTTGCTTTGAATATTTAATCATAAAGAGGAGGTGTTTTTTATTTTATGCAGATGGGATTCTGTCACATATATAGTATTTTATGATCTGTCCTTTCCCCTGAAAAGTAGATGGTTAATAGCATTCCATGATCATCACAGGTCACCCTGCCCGGGACCGAGCTTTGCTCTGGTGCTGGGTGGGGGAGGTTGAGCAGACCCCCTCTGCCCGCTGTGATGATGAGTGAGGCACCCGCTATGCGAGAGGCTGACACCTGGGAGTGAAGCTCAGTGTCTGCACGAGAGGAGGCTGAGGATGAAGCATGAATCTTACCTCGGCTCAGGCTTGGAGCTAGTGCGGGGCTTACCTGGCCCAGGCAGGCTCTTGAGACTCCATGCAAAAGACACACGTCACTGAAAAGAGCCCTTGGGACAGGGAGTGCCCAGGCCACTCTGGTGATTCAGTGCTGGGCTGGGACCAGGCTCTGTAACCCAGCAGATGCTGTTTCATTGGGCCGCCTCTGTGACTCGCAGTGAGGGAAATGTGATCAGCCCCACAGGCTGGAAGCATTAGGAGCGGCGCAACTAGGCGGATCGCTGAAAACTCTCTGCGGCATTGCCTTGGTTCTCCCTGCACACGCGCTGTGTCCTGGCCAAGGGTTCTCTGCCTGCTGTTCGTGGTCCGATTCCTCCTCCCCCTCCTCGCTGAGTATGGAATTCCCACAACTACTCTCATTCCCCCAACCTCTTAATTATGAATTCCGCTCAGATAGGGGTAGGATTGGAATACTTTTCCTTCATTCTGAACGAATGTTCTTCTCCTGAGTCACTCTTATCTGTTTATAAAAGAATTCCGAATGGCTTCCATTTATTGAGTGCCCGTGGTCTTCGAGCTGGAGCGTTTCATACTTATCACCAGCCTTCATGTCAGCGCCAAGCAACTCCAGATGGGAAGCTCCCCAGATGCCTGCAGCGCTGGTGGCACCATCCCTTCACGCTGAGTACAGCTCCGAAGGGCTCCTCTTGTGTTTGCATAAATATGCTTTGTTTTGTTTGTAAGAAGATGAGTGATTTTACTTAGAAGTCATAGTTGCAGCTTGGCCCAGAGTCTCTTAGTTTGTGGCTCTCAAGTGTGGGTTCCCCCCTTGAAAACACAGCTCTCCCCCTGCCCTCCACCCCACCTCCATGTCCCCAAATGGCCACTGCTCACCTTAGGCCTCTCCACTTCATCCTCAGGAAGACAGCTGCCCTCCCAGCACAGGTGTCCGGGCCCACAGGGTGTCCCATCTGCCCAGGGCAGGCTGCCGTTCTTTGTGTGGCAAAGGGGCTCGGCACCGTCCATGTGGCACCAGAGCTGGGCACAGATGTCCTGGGTGGAGGTGTTGGGACAGTGGCGGAAACCCAGCCCAAAGATCTGCTTGCACTGTTGGTCCAGCTCATAAAGTGCCCTCTGCCCTGGGAGGTCTGTCGGGAGGGGCAGGGTGGAGGTAGGGGCGTCGAGGAGACAGTCTCCTGAGGAATGGAGGAAGCAGAGGAACAAGAGTAAGGGGCCAGTTTCCCTCTCCAGCTCTCCCCAGCTCCCGTGCTGTTAGTCCTCAATCCCTCCTAACGGGGTTGAAGGTCTAGATGTCACACTTTCCTGGACCTTAATCTAAACACTCATTGCTCATCATCTAGATAGAGCTTGTCCAATTTTTGACCACTAGTCACAAAATTTATCTTTAGGATTGAATTTCTTTTGTTATCCAGAGCATCTTCTATGATTCAGTGTTTATCTGGGGAATGCCAGTAAATTGTGCTGCTCTTCTACATCACAATATAATTGCAGTATAAATGAGCTCTTAAAAACCATGGCATGCAAAATACAGCCAAGGTACTGATGTTTGGATAAGCCCTTATTTTTGTATTGTATGCTGCCCTGCCTCCTTCAAGGAGGCTCCAGAATAAAGTGTTTTCACTGCTTTACTCCACAAGTCAAGCCATTCTAACCGGGCCCACCACTCCCACCCCCGAACCCCTGCTTGTTCTCTTTCCCATTTCCAAGCTATCATGTGATGTCCACTCTAGCCAGAACATTCTTCTCTCCTCTGCATTGCAAACATCCTTCCATTTCTTCGAGCTCTGTTTGGACCCACCTCTTCCCAGACTCATTCCACCTGCTTCGTGACTGACAATCAAGATTAGTCTGAAGCTCAGCCTGCTGGAAAATGGGGCCTGGAAGAGCCTGAGAAGGCTGTGGCCCCAGAGGAGAGGCAGGGGACAAATCCCTGGAGCTTCTCCTAACCCTAAGTGGCAATGATGCTTTGTGGTAGAGCTCAGCCTGGAACGGCGCTACCTCCATCTAAGGAGCCAGCAGGGCAGAGCTCCATGGCCAGCAGCAGGTCAGGGGTGCCTACCGTGCCCGCTGTCCAGGAGCTCCGTGAGGTACATGGCACTGCAGGGGGACCAGGGCAGCGTCTTGTTTAGGTGGACGAAGAGGGGCGCCATCATGTGGTGCTTGCCCATGGGCCCAAAGAGCCGCGCACAGGGCTTGGAGTCATCGTGGGGCATGCTGAGTACGTGCCCTGAGGACGGAGAGAGACACACAGTCTACCCTAAGGGCCTCCCCTGCTCTCACCCTGCCCACGCTGCTCCAGGGCACCCCAGGTGGCCTAGTGCCCCTCCCTCTCCTTATTCCTTAAAGATCTTTTCCACTCTGGGCTTTCCTCTTCTGGGAAGCTTTCTCAGAGTACTGAGGAACATTGGTGTCCCTTTATTTTCTGTCTCAGCTTGTCTTAAGTCCACAGTCACTTTAATTACTCACTCGCACTCTCTTCACTGTCAGTCTTCCCAGAGTTCTGACCCCTTAGCCCGTATACGGCATCGTAACTTTCCTAGGGCATTGGTTTTGATCCAGGACACCATCTTAGTATTTTGGCCTTATGCTCAGGGTGGGCATGGAGGGCGCACAGTATGTACTGGCACATGATCATTCCATTAGAACAAGGGGAGCCTGGCTAGCTATGCAGACGGCGTAGGCCGCAGAACCTAGGCGAGCCCGGGGTTGGAAGAGGTAGCTCTCTCTGATGGTGCCCGGCAGGCTCGGGCACGGCACCTCTTACCCAGCTCATGGGCCAGCGTGTAGGCCGCCTGGAGCCCCTCATCCTCGATCACGGAGCAGCTCTTGTTGGGGTCACAGATCGTGCCAATGTCCGCCACGCCCAGGGTGTCACACATGCCGTCCTTCCCACAGAAGTTCTGCGTGTCAGAGAAAGGGAAAGCATGAGAACAGATGCGAAACAGACCGCCTCCCTATTGCAGCTCCCCCTCAGTGGAAGGAAGGTTTTCAGGCCCCAATCTCTATGTATCTGCAAAGGACAGTGAATTGAGGAAGACTGGCACTCTTTCTGTGTAAGTGTGTGCCAGGGCAGCCTGGGACAGCTTGTCTTGGGAGGCAGGACAGGACAGTGGGTAAGAACACTGACCTGCAGCAAGGCTACCTGGGCTTGACCGGGGGCCCTGCCACTTTGTGCTACCCTGTGTCACAGTTTCCTCGGCTGTGAAATGGGGGCCTGTGCAATAGCACTCGCCTCGTGGAGGAGTAAACAGAGCCTTGCACATATCATCACACTCTCTAGCCGTGAGGAAGCAGCCGTCTCGGTCACACCAGGTCGGGGGCAGCCTCCTGATCTGGGGAAATCCTGAGGGTAACTGCCTGGCTACCTGTCCTGACATTTAACAACCGTCCCAGACGGATCTCCTCTCTCAATTCCTGCTCCAGATCCCCCATTGGGCAGGGCGAGCCCATTTCCTCTTGTTATGAGCTCAGTGGACCGCTGGTCGCAAACATTTGGAAAGGAGCCCTGTTGAGATTCTTCTCTTTCCCTTGCAAATACCTCACACGAGCCCTCATGACCTCCTCCTCGTGGCTCCACATGCGAGGCTCCTGCGTCCAGCTGGGGCCAGCAGGGAGACATTTCCCATGTTTGGGCAGGCCTCCTGGTCCCCCTCTGATCCATCTGCCCCGCCTCTCCCTCCCTCCCCCTCCCCGGGGTCCTGGGTGCACAGACCTGCCTGGTGAGCAGAATGGCTGTGTCGAAGTGCTCCGGGTGCCGGTCGCTGGGCTGATTGAAATGCCGTTGCCAGTTGCAGAAGTTGCGCAGCGTCAGCCCCCCATTGTCAGACACTTCGGGGCCCCATTTCGCGTCTTCCACTATCAGCACTTTCACCACCACCAGGTGCACAGAGTTCCTGATGCTGGGGTGCTTGTAGATGCGGGCAGCCACGGACATGAGTGTCAGGATGTGGTTCTGTCGGGGAGGAGGGGCAGGAAGAGTGAAGAGCTCCGTCTCCCAGCCCGCTGCCTGCCCACGGCCACTGCCTCTCATTACCCACCCCGCGGGCCTGCTCTGCGCTGAGGGAGGGTCTGATCAACGGCATCTTGCTGAAAATCTACACCCTCGAGACTCTCCATTTCCCGTAAAAAAAGAGTTGTGTCTCCGTAAGTGTCCCTAGGTCACAAATCTGAGTGTACAGCCAGCATCTGAGCCCACAGTGCCTGGCTCCAAAGCGCATGCATTTAACATCGTGCCCAGACACCTGTGGCTATGTGCATCAACAGTCATGAAAATTCAATGAAATCGAAGTTACAGTTCCTCCGTCTCACTGGCCACATTTCAAGTGTGTCAATAGCCATCTATGGCTTGTGGCTACTGTGTTGGACTGAGCGGACAGAATGTTCCATCATCACAGAGAGTTCTATTGGATGAAACTGTCTATTGTGCCTTGACCTTGACACAGCCGTCTCTCTGCTAGCGGCCCTCATTCCCTCCCCATTCGCAGCCCAGAAACAATGAACTGAGTGCTCCAGGTTAGCAGACTGGCCCTCTTAGAATCCAGCTGAGCATTTTCCTGGTGTCTGCTGGGGTCATCCCCACTCTTCAGGATGGGGTCACTGCTCTAAGAATCACTGCTAACAACAGCTACTCTGCTCCAGGCGCAGGGCCCGCACCTTGCCTGTGCCACCCACTATGTGCTCACGATAACTCTCTGCAGGATGCATTGCCACCCCTACTTCTAGGCCCACACAGCTCTTCCAGCCAGCGTGCAGCACGGGCGTGTCTGCCTCTGAGGTCCACACTCTTCCCAGTAGGTTTCCCAGTGCGTGGCCTTCTGGTTTTTGCCTGGACAGCCCTGAAGCGTTTATTCCCTTCTGCCTGGGACTTCAGAGAACCCGGTGGGCCTAATGAGGCCCAGATGCTCGGACTCACACCTGCTGTCAGCCCCACCCAGGCCAGCTGAGACAGTCCACGTCACTGCCTGGCCGCCGTCCTGTCCCAGGCTGCCAGCTGCTCCCACGGCTGTGTTGGAGGCCAGACGAGCTCACTCTCCTGCCTCTGGAACCCCTGAAAGTGAGTTCTTTTGGGTTGTTTTGCAGAAGAGACAAAGGGGCCGAGGCACGTGTGCCTGCAGCTGTGAGTGTGGCCGGCTGAGCAGCCACTCACTGGCCATGGTCCCTGTTCTCAGGGTGCCGTCTCTGCAACCCTCCTTTTCTCTCCCCGGTGGTCTGGATGGCGGGAGTGAAAGGAGGGTAAAGGAGAGTGAAAAGCTAGAGAGGGACATTCTATCATTTGAGGCCGTGTATGGGAGTTCCAGATGAATCCCGTCATTTGTGAATGGGATCTGTCTGTTCACCTCACAGGCAACAAGCCAGGTATTTTGTAAGCCCTACAAACAGGGGTTGGCAGGTTCCTGAGGGTGTCAAGTACTCCAGCTATGTTTAGGCTGATGCAAACATCTTATCTGCAAAGCTGAAACTTGGCATTTGCTCTTGGAGTTGGATTCCTAAGGGAACAAAGCAATCACATCATTATGCAACTGGGGGTGAGGGCTGAGGAATGATAGCTTGCTGAGGCGATTTCCTGTCCAGGACTTCACTGCTCCCAGGGGCAGAACGAGTCTCTTGGTCTCTTACCAGAGGAAGGGCCAGGGTCTGCTGGGCCGGGGGCCAACTCCTGGGATTTCTTCCTAGGCAACCTGAAACTCCTTTCATGAGAGTTTGCCCCTTTGAGTCCTGATTTCATAATCTCAAAACTGGGAGATGATGTCCTATTTAAGAAGGTGTGAAGAGAATAGGTACCAGCTGCTCACCACTGGTCCCAGGAAAGTATATAGAGAACCGAAGACTAGAAGGCTCTGCGGTCCCGCGCTGCTGCACCACCGATGGGTGAGGCAGCGGCGATGTTGCCCAACACTACGGTTTGCAGGGAGTCTCTGCCTTCACAGTTCAGGTGGCTCGGAGCACCTTCTCCAGACGACAAACTGCTGTTGGGCTGAGCTGGCTTGAGAGCCATTTCCCTTTAAGGCAGCGGGTTCGACTCGAGGACATTGACGGTCCCTCTGGCTGCCATCTCAGAAGATAGTTTCCATTGCACACTGCAGGAGGGTTGCATGCCTGGGTCCAGTGTTTCTGTTAAAATGCCCACTTATCTCCTTTTATCCACCCCACTGAGCTTTTGGAGAGGGGAAGGGTCACCATCCCCACTGCTAGCTCCTCTGAGCAACAGTGGCAGGAATGCCTGACACTGGCAGTGTGTCTTACAGTTTCCCAGGAGACGGACCCCTGGGCCTCGGTCGGGTGGTGGCCCTGAGTCAGTGAGCCTTTTCTGATTCCCAGCCAACCCTGAGTTACGGTTCCACAGGGAGTGCACGCCAGAGCCGTGAAAGAGAAGGTCGGATGGCTCGCTCCACCACCTGCTGTCTATTTATAGCTCCCTGCACGCCAGAGCGGGCAGCTTGCTGAGGTATGTGAGTAAGGTTGTACCCTGGTGGAGTGGGGTCCCAGTATAGCCAGCAATCCCCCACAAACATGACAGGCAGGTTGGACAGTCCCCATGGCCAGCCCTGCTTTTGAATGACCTGGGAATCTGCCGCCCTTAACTCTCATTGAGGAAGGCGGGGCATCTTTCAGGGAGCCTTCTTCTCCATTGGCTGCCCCAGGACCTGGAGAAGAGAAAACCACCCAGCCAGCCTGGCTGGAACACAGCCCTCTTTGATCCTTTGAGCTACAAACAAGCAGATCCCATCCCAGAGCTCTGGTGCAGCCAAAGCCGCGAGGGTGGGAGTCCAGGGGTGGCTGGGCCTGGGTCAAATGTATTTCTAGCAACTTCTGTTCACAGTGCCACCTGTTATGCTTTGGTCGTTTGCTCCTTGCACTGTGGGTCCTTCTGCTTTTCCCTGCAGCATGCCTGGACTGGCAAAGAGAGGAAGTGTGGAAACATGGAGACCCCCTCTGACTTCAGCGACCAGTGCCATACTTTTCCTTGTTTTCTTCTGGGCGTGTCTCTAGGGCCTGAGACTCTCTTGAGGAGGAGGTTGGGGAGAAGCAAAGGAAAAGGAAAGAAGAGAGGCTCCTGCACTGGTGCCCTTCGTTTCTTCTCATTTGCAAAACAACCGGAACAAGGTCACCTCCCCACAGCACACACTTAACAGAACCGCAAGGAGGCAAGCATAATGCTGTGAGCCAAGCCAGCTGGAAAGGGAAACCTCTCTGCCGTGCGGGACAGCAGGGCTGACATAGCAGTAGTTGCTATGGGACCACAATGCCCTCCTACTCTGACAAATGCCATTGCCAAAGGCAACTTGAAGGTTAGTTGTGCTTTGTTGAACACCTACTATGTGCCAGGCACTGGGTCGGCTGCTTTCCATATTTTACTGTAACCTCAATGCAGTGCTAGGACATTGGTATAATTATTCTTATTTTGCTGGTGAAAACGGAGGTACGCAGAAATCAGTACCTTGCTCAAGGACACAGGGATTTCTATCTGAATCATGACACTGACCGCCACCCCTCTTTGCTGCCTCAAGGAAAACTACAGCGCAGCTGAGACAAACGCAAAGCCTGAGAGCAGGCAAGCTTGCCCTGAGCTTGTCTAGGTGCACGCCCCATCCCCCCACCCCCTGGCAGGTGGGAAAGCCAAATCAAAAACCTTAGAATATGAAGGCATTTTCTTTGGGAAATACTTCGCATTGTCGATCATTCTGACTGCAGCAGACAAAAGAGATGGAAAAGACTCACCCTTTGGCCAGTGGAAGAACACAGTTCACAGGTATACAACACTTGTCTTTCACCCACGAAGACTTGGGGGGCTCCTGAGAGAGTGGGGCATGCATCTGTTTCTGTTATTTCCCAAAGCAGGACACTTTCGACAGTTGGAGATGGAGCTAAATGGGACTGTGCTGGGCACAGCGGAATACACAGCCACTTCAGAGTTCGGGCTGCAGGGACTTTTTCCCCAGAGGGTGTGGTTAAGGGGGAGAAGAAATGGCTATGACTTAGCCTTTCCCTAAAATCACTTGCTAGTCCCTTGACATCTTGGGAAACCTCTGGTCTGCTCTGGGGACAATGAATGTCACTCCCAGGACCCTCTCTGCTGAGAGGAGGATTCAGAAGCTCAGTTGGCAGCTGATTCACTGGTGGGACAGATTTCCCAGACGGAGTGTGGGTGCTGCTTGGCCCCCACTCACTCCTCTCCTGCTCCAGTTTCATCCAGAGAGCAATTAGCAGCAGCCAGATGCAGACAGAGTTAATGGTCTCTTCCGAGGTGGTCTGTCCTTTTAGAAAGCCCCTTTGTCTGGGCTCCTTCACTCTGAAACCAGATAAGAAGGTGGGAAGTAGGGGCCCCTCTGTCAAGGGATTAAGTGAATTCAAGTGTACAGAGCTCTGGAAAACGTCATTGTCACTCAGCAGTGAGACCTGGTTCTTTCTCTTGGCCTTCGTGGTGGTTCCTTCTCCGTATTGGGCCTGGCGGGGCGTCTGTGGACTTGCTGGGTTCAAGGACCCATTCCCGAAGTTTGGACAAGTGTCAGGGGGTGAGCAGAGTCACAGGCCCTCCCTGCGCTCAAGGCCTCCTTGCACAAAAAGGAGCCCCACGCTCAGCTTCAGGAGACCGGGGTTGTCACAGCCCTGCTGCTTACTTCCTGGCTGTGTGACTTGGAGAAGGTCACTCATGCTCTGTGAGCTGCACCTTCTTCATTGAAGTCCCTCACAGGTATTTCCATGGAGGCGGCGCTTGGGGACCACTCTGAACTGAACACACTCAGAGTGGTTTCTGTATACAGTGCTGAACTTTCCAGAAGATTCATCATGAAGCAGCCTCACAGAATACATAGTCCAGGGGTCTCTCTCCACAGATGAGGAAATCTAAGCCCTGAAGGGGATAAGATCTCTCCTCACCCTCATCACGTCCCTAGTTGCATATGTTTCCACCAGTGTGCACGGAGTCTCTAGGAGGCTCCTTGGAGAGTTACTTACAAAGCACTGGATTCTATTTCAGGGAAGGGTCTGGGCAGGCAAGGTCTTGGAGAACCAGGACTTGATTCATTGTTGGCTGGGCTCATGGGCACTTTCAAGAAGCCCAGGGAACTGAGTTGAGAAGTTCAAGTTCATCCTGTGGTATCTCCACAGCTGGTGAGCAGTTAGACAGAGGGGCCAGTAGGCAGTCATAAAATCAGCTGTGCCTCAGTCCCCGCCCACCCCAGCAGGACTGTTGGTGGGCTGGGACATAATGAGACTGAGGCAGAAGTGGCAGGGCTGGTCTAGCTGAGAGAGGACTTTTCTGTGAGCCGAGAGACCTAACTGTAGCTGCCCTAGGGAGAGGAGCTCAGCCTTCACAGGTGCTGACACCCATTCTGACGTGCTCTCATGACCTGGGCTGGCTGGGTGCAGAGGTGTGAGCCTGCGAATGCACGTGGGGGTGGGGAGGGGATGGGATACGCATGCGCTAGGCCATCCAGCCAGGCGTCACATGAGGCATCATCCGGGGCAGCTCTGTAAAGAGCAAGCCGACTTGTCTGGTGCAGCAAACCTGCGTCAGGGGCCTGGGCATCCTGGAGCCCACCACCCAACCAAGGCTGCTTTTAGTTGGCTCTAGTGTCTGTAGAGGCTAGGCAAGTCCTGGAGGCAAATACTCAGTATCTTAACAGTCTAAATTGGTCCAAAGGTTGTGGGTTATTGTTAAGCTGATTAACAGTCTAAGTGAAGAGCTCAGAGAGCAAGATGGTAGGAAGGCATGAGGAAGGACATCTTGGCTCCGGAGACTGCCAAGCAATTGCTTTTCCTGCTGCTTCTCTGTGCTCTTGTTATTTGGACCTCCTGGTTCACAGGCATGTCAGACACTGGTCCACATGGGGTGGGAGGCAGGCTCAGCAGTTCAGCTCTGGGTTTGCAATGAATGTACTTCAGCCTCTTTCTGGCGTTGTCCTCTAGTAGCCAGGCACAGGAAAGAAGCGCCCCTTGCCCACTTGCAGCTGTCTTGCCACGTTCTGGGACAGGTGAACAACGCAACAGGCATGTGCAGAGGAGCCTGCCCAGGGTTCAACCCACCCCCGCAGTGGCCAGAGCAGCAACTGCATGGACCTCTCACCGCCCCTCAGTGCTTCCCATCCTGCCACCTAGAATGCATTTCCCAGTGACAGCCGAGTGGGAAAGATGGGGTGAGAAACGGAAGGGCCAATCACGCCTCGTGGGGACTGCTCTGCACAGGTGACGACGAAGTGCTCGGTGCCTCCAGTCGGGCACAGGCTGAGACTGGAACAGGTCCCCAGCCAAGACTGGCATCACTGAAAAAGCACGAGCGGAGCCACAGCAGCGCCCGCGATCCCTGTTTCAGAGAGCTGTTCCCACAGGCCAATTCTCCTCCTCCTGTTCCCCCGGGGAAGAAGCAGTGTAGCCCCTGCACTTTGCTGGCTCTGTGGGGGAGACACTGGGGCCAGGGCAACACAGACACTCCTGCTCGGCTCGCACCACCTCTCCATCCAGTTAGAAACCATCTGGCTACAGGGGCTATCCCCAGGACAGTTTTCCTGCCCCGGCTCAGTAAAGAGCTGTCTGGCCTTAGAGCAGCTGGGGCGGACCAAGTGTAGTTCTGGTGCCACCAGCAACATTAACTGAAAGAGATCACACCCCCTCTCCCTCCCCCACTTTCCACTGAAGTGTCAGTTTCCCGCACTGAGCCCCCAGGCAGAAATCCCGGTTCCTCCCTTTGGTGCTGATGCTGGCGCTGCCAAGATCTGCAAGGCTGAGCGCCAGGTTGGCAAGGTAGTCCCCGCCCCCTGATCAGAACCAGCTGGGCACACAGAAGTGGGGCAGCCCCTCTCCAGCGTCAGTTCCCTCCAAACAATGTCTTTTATTTATGGCAAACTCAGTTCTGTATGCAAGGGAATGAAATAGTCACATCTTTCTGTGGGAACCCCTCAGGTCTGGAGTCAGTGGAGGGCTGAGAAATGGGGGGTAGGGTGGGTGTTCCCCCAAAACTTTCAGTTTTCATCTCTGTTGGGAGAGGCAGGTGCCTAGGGTGCCCGAAAACCCATTTCAGTTCAGTTTGCCCAGTGCTGCAGGAGGTTGGGAATGGGAGGAATGGGGGCGAGCAGCGAGACGGGGAAGCAGTGGGACCTCCACCCTAAATTGGAAGGGAGGTCGTGGGGAGGGGCAGTAGGTAGCCGATGTCAGAGGTTAAGCAGAGTCCCTGAAGTTTCTCAGAAAGGAAAGGACCTTGCCTGGGACAGGTCGTGGCAGATTAAGGAACGTGAAGGGTTTTCTCAGAGGGACAGAGAAGGGAAGAATTTGGAGGCTTTGGGAGGTGACTGGGGACCCCCGGGCAAAGTGAGTCCTACCTGCAGGTCGGTTCCGTAGAAGGCTGCCATGGACGCGTCAGCCACCAGTAGCGTCTCCACGAAGCGAGCCTCAGACACAAACCGCTTGGTCCTACTCGCGCCCCCCAGGGGGGACAGCAGCTCGTCCGCGCCTTCCGACTCCTCTTCATCCTCCTCCTCCTGTGCCTCCTCCTCCTCTTCCTTCTCATGCTCGTCATCTCTGTCCTGCCTCTGACCGTCACCCTCGGGTCCTCGAGGGAGGGGGTGAGGTTGGGCGCCGCGCGCCCCCCGTCCCCAGTGCTGCAGGCGGTGCGGCCGGTGCAGGGCGTCCCCCGCGCCCTGCGGCTGGATGGTGAACTCCTCGCCGTCCAGCAGGAAGGAGCCGCTCAGCCCACCGCACAGGCTGACGGCGGCCAGAGACTCCGGCTCCCCGTTCACGGTGCCCGAGAAGAAGCAGTCGCGCAGCTCGCGCTCGCCCCCGGCAGCCGCGGCGGAGCTCCCCAGGCGCTCGATCTTGAACTCGGGCGCCAAGAAGCTGGCGTCGGGCTCCAGGCGCAGCACGAAGCTCTGGCCGAAGGCAGACAGGTGGAGCGCCAGCTCGCCCTCGTCGGCCGCCCACCGCGTGGGCACCACCAGCTCCGAGGCCGCGCCCCGGGCTCCGGGCCGGGCCGGGGCGCCGAGGGCGAGTGGCTGCAGCAGCAGCAGCAGCAGCAGCGGCAGGAGCGGCAGCCACTGGGGAGCGGCGCGGGGCATGGGGGCTCCGGCTGCGGGGCTCCAAAGGGAACAAGCCGACAGGCGCGGGCAGGTGCTGGCGGCGCAAGCAGCGCCCGGCCGCTCCCTCCAGGAAAAAGGAAATCAGTCAGGTCGTTGGTTGACTCGGCCCGTGGGGACCCGGCCGCCGCCGCGCGGTCCCCTGGCGGCCCCGCCGGCCCCGCAGCCGCTCCTCCGCGCCCGCCCGCCCGCCGATCCGAGCACGAGCAACTGGCGCCCCAGCCGCGCGCCGCCTCCACCCTGCCTCCTCCCCACCCCGGGAAGCACCGAGTGGGCTGCCGAGCCCTTGTATTTATACTTCCTTCCCGGCTTTGACATAAGAGGTTTATTTTTGATATCTCACTATTCCCGTTTCCCCTCCCCTGGGATCGGAGAGAGAAACTGAAAAGAGGGAGCGAGAGAAGAGAAAAAAAATTTGGATGAAATGTAAAACCAATCAGGAGTCAGCGAGACTCGCTCCCCTCTCTACCCCTCCCTCCTGAAGTGTCAACTCCAACTTTTTTCCCCTTCCCTTCACGCGCGGTCCCGCATTAACTCCTACGGTGCTGGACTGGCCCTTCAGGCAGGGTCCTCGGGGAGGCCCAGTCACTCCCTCCTCGAAGGTCGAGTGCCCAGGACACATCCTCCCGAGTGGCTCCTGCCTTGGCCCCAGTGACAGTATTCGGATCCCTGCAGAGTCGCTCGGGGCATCTGATTGTGTAGAAGAGAGTTCTCCTCTGGAGAAGGTTCCAGAGATTTTAATTGTGGAGCAAAAGAGAGAGGTGGGAAAGGTCATATTCATGCTACCCACCAAGCTGGGGATGGGGGAAAAATACCACCTAGTTAATGGACCCCAGGACTCTGCTACTGTCCCTTCCAGGGGCTGGCAGGGCAGAACCTAGCACAGCGGTAAAAGACCAGAAGAGAGGTTGGCGGCAAAGTGGGGTCACCCAGAGGGAAGGCAGAGCTTTTCTTAGGAGGGCAGCAGTTCACCAGCAGCTGCGCATTGGTCCTGAAACCTCGATTGGAACACTGCTCAGTTTCCTCCGGAGGACTTCACGAAAGGTGGCTATGGGTACAAATTAGTATTAGAGTCGTTTCATTCTGTCCCACACTGCCACCTCTTCCTGGGATGAGGTGATTGACACCCAAAGAGAGGAATGGCGTGATCTGTAGTCCTCCCCCAGACCCCAGAAGGCAGCACTTCACAGCACCCCAGTTTTAATGGCACAGGTCTGGAGATCGGATTCAAGGGCCTGTCTCTGAGTATAGGCTTTGGAGTCGCTCCCTTCTGCTCCCCAGTTTTCTGCCTGTGTTGGGGGCACTGACATTTGAGGTTGCCCATGCTTCTTAGGTCACCAAACTCCTTCTAGCAGCTATAGAGGTTCAGTTCACATGGGAGAGTCTCAGGCTGGTTCCCTCCAAGGGGGAGGCTCTTCCAGCCACAGAAGTACTTTTGTGACTACAGAGTCCCGGAGGAAGCCGCGCCAGATCCCTCTCTCCGCTCTCTCAGAAACATGGAAGGGTGGCTTTGGATTAGATGAGAGAAAGGATGAACTTCCCAGCCCAGCAGGTTGCGGAACTGTCTTTCCTGGAAAACTCACAAGAGAGAAATAACTGGAGTCTCAGCTGTTCCCTTGAAGCACTTCTAGAGGCGAGGGAATGGGAGGAATGGCCTCTTCAATCCTTTTCCAAAAATGAGCAGAACACTTCACCCCGTCCCTGGGAGAGTGACCTGGGCAGGTAATGTGTGATCCTGTTTTGCTTCAGGCCTGTTGTAAGACTTTGATCATTGATCTTTGTTTCCTAAAGCCCCTGGTTTATCATTTCTCAGTGTGAAACTCATGATCTTCAATAGCAGTGAGGTCCCTGTAGGGTCTCCTTTCTCTTTTGTAAGCATCCGAAGGGGGTGGGATGGGGTGGTTGTGCCCACTTTCCCTGCCTCTCCTCCTGAATGTGTATTAATGGCTATAACTGGGAGACTTAAGCAGACTAGGGGAAGTCTTGAATGTCTTTGGAGGCTTCTGGTCTCTGTTGGGAAGGTTCTGGAAACTTCTTTGTTTTTTAAATAGAATGAAATGCCCCTGAAGAAAGCCCTGTGGAAGTTCCTGGGTATAGAGTAGGACATTATGCGCCGCCCCCCCCCCCCCCCCGCCCCCTTTCAACAACAACAGCTGACTCCTGGCTGCCTCACTGCTGGGCTGAGCTTGCACCCTCCCTCCCTCCAACCCACCTGGACTCACACTTCCCAGTTAGGCTGGCGCCTGCCACTTTGCAGTGTGACCTCAAGGTGTCAGGCTTGCCTTAGCTATACTTAAGCCTGGGTCCTTGCCACCAGGACTGTGAAACTGGTTTGTGATGAAAGCCCTTAAGACAAAGGCAGAGGAAACGAGTACAACAAAACAAACACTGGCCAACCAAAGAGCCAATTCCGGATTTCCTACATTACCGCCTTCTTCCCCAAATACACAGAACCTGTGGGTTAAATCCTACCTGCTGCCTGTATAGTCCACAAGGTGAGAATGCCATTTATATTTTTAAATGATTGGAAAAAATGAAAAAAAATCATGAAGGTTCATGATCCTTGAAAATGGTACAAAATTCAAATTTCAGTGTCCATAAATACAGTTCAGTTTCATTGGAATGCAGCTATAGCCATTCATTTACACACTGGCTGTTCTGTGCTATAAGGTCAAGGATAAGTGAGGCTAAAATACATTTACTCTCCAGCCCTTTGCAGAAAAGGTTGCTGATTCCTGAATTACAGTAATCAAGTTTTGAATGTGGGGTTGTTTAGACTCAGTATATGTGAGTCTTATGAAATAAGAAGCTCAAAAATTTCTTGCTCTGGATACAAAGGGGAAGTTATACAAAAATTAAAATGAAGATATCTGTGTCTTTACTTCTGTGTGTAGCAATTGTTCATTATTTAATTAGCCCTTAAATAATTAAAAGACTTTTATGTTTATAGTACCTTGTATCATAAGTCTATAGTGATTTTTGAGTTTTTAATTGACTATTAGTAACTGATATTTCTTATTCTACAACTAGAGTTTAATGGAGTGTGTGTCATAAATTTATAGTGTTTGCTAAGCTCTGGCATTCTCTCGAATCTCCTTCCTGTTGGAAGAGACATTTGTGGTCACCTAACCTACTTCCCCTTGCATTTTGTAGAGGAGAAACAGAAATGCAGAGGTTTTGGTGATTTGCCCAAAGACACATAATTAGTGGCAATTTTGTCCTTAAAATACTATGGCACCTCCTGCCTGAAGATAAAGAAATGACATTGCTTTTAAAATTTATTTGCAACTCATACCTTTTTGTTAAAATTGAATGCTTTCTCTGGGCCAGGCATTGTTCTAAAGACTCCTTTTAATTTAATTTTTAGTAATAGCAGCTTCCAACTCTGAGTGCATGCGGCAGGCTGGGCACTGTGCTGAAAAAACAGTGCGTAGTTTCACTCCATCCCCATGACAGTCTTCTGGAAAAGTCATCCCACAGATGAAGAAAAAGGCTGAGAGGGTCACCCAGTAAGTAAGTGGTGGGAACAGTGTTCTGACCCAAGGCCACATTCACAAGCTACCGGTCAGATTTAATATTTTTCTGGTGATGATGCCGCCTGCTGAAGCAGCGTCCCTTGTTTAGAGCCAGGGATTAAATCCCGGTCTCACAGGGTCGGGAGGGACGCCAGGACTTCGTCTTTGACGATCTGAAAGAACTGAGTAAACAGCTTTTCTCCAAAGCCTGTTACGTGCAGCACTTCCATGTCAATAGAGTTCTTTCTTTCTAAGAAAAGTAATATATTTTAGCCACAATTCACGTTCATTTTCTTTAACTTTGGCTGTCGTATAATTGTCAAATTGCCTGTAACAGAGAGAATTCCTGGTCTTACACATTGTGCTGCTGAGCACACAGCCCAGGCGGGCCAGGTTTGATTTTTTTTAAAAGATTTTATTTATTTATCTCTAGAGAGAAGGCAAGGGAGGGAGAAAGAGAGAGAGAAATGTCAGTGTGTGAGAGAAACATCAATGGGTTGCCTCTCTCGTGGGGGCCTGGCTTGCAGCATGGGTGTGTGCCCCCACCGGAAATCGAACCAGTGACCCTTCGGTTTGCGGGACAGTGCCCAGCCCACTGAGCCACACTGGTTAGGCCATGTTTGATTTTTGACATCACTTTTGTGTTGGCGCTCATCTTGAATGTCCTGTGGTGTTTGTGATTAACACTTGTATGTATAAAAACAAATAGCATTTATTTATTTATTTAATAAATAAATTATAAATAAATCCTATTTATTTTTATGTGTTTAGTTCATTCTTAATTCTAAATATTTTAATTTTTGGAATCTTTGGAACTTCACCCAGTGTATAGAAAGTCACTAATTCATATTCTGGAGGCTACATCAAGTTCAATTTCCCAACACCTGTAAAGTGCTAGCTACTCTGACGGTTTTCCTACCTTTGCCTGGCCGTTCTCCTGTTTCTGGCCCCTCTCAATGAGCGCCCTGTCATCTAGGCCACTGAAACCCAGATCTATACAAACTGTAGTGTGAACTTGACATTGACTTGCTTGCTGATCACACTTGAATTGGTTTTGTTACACCAAGAAGCAAACAGACCCCACCATTTGCATTTTCCGTGACTCATTGTGGGGCGCCCAAAATAATGAAGTTTCCTGCGGAATGCATCTGTGGTTACCGCTGTGAGCCCTGGCTGCTAAGAGTCACCTGAACATTGGGAAGCTTATCTGCAATGGCAATGGCCTTGATGGTAACAGTGCTTTAGGTGGTGCTTATTTTACTACTTTATGGCCAGCAGGTGGCATTGTGGGAACTTGGTATTTATCCTCGAGTACAATTTTCAGAGCAACTTGTTCAGAAGTTAGAAATCTTTATCATGCTATGCCGGAAGCCCTTCAAAACTGTCCAGACAAACAAAGCTGGCCGTTCACTAGGTTTCTTACAGCTGGTCACCGGAGCAGGCAGGTGGAAGGAGGTGCTGTGCGGCGTGGCTTGCACTTCTCTCCTTCCTGCAATCCTTTCTTCACCTTGTTCCTCGCTCGGCGTCATTGCCAGGCCAGCCCAGTGTCTTTTCACACAGGTCCTCCGGCAGTCTGGGAGGGCTGGTAGTCTCTAGGGTCTAGGACTACCTCAATCATGAGAATAATTTAGTTCCTGTGCACCGGTTGATTACTTAATGCAAACAATACATTTCCCCCCACTTGTCATTACTGATTCTGACCACCAGATGGGAGTCTGGTCACATCTACCTTTTATAGCTGATTGAAGAAGGTCTGAGATTTCTTTAAACAGCGGGTCTAGTTAATCACTTCTGATAACACACGCATATACACACACACACACACATCCCTATAAATATTTATTTCATTGTACTAACTTGCCAAGCTGCACCCCTTTCTCCTGGTTTTAAAGAGACAAAAAGAGACAAAAAAGGAGCTGGGATTTCAGGATGGAGAGCGATTTCTCAGAGCAGGTGAGGTGCTTATTCAAGGTCATCGAGGGACTTGATATAAAAACTACGCGGTTTTTAGGAATGTGCTTACAGTGAGTCAGAAGGCGAAGTGCTAGGAAGAGTGCCGAGCACCGTAGTAAGCGTATGTAAATGGTTATTGTTTTCTACCATCACTGTCCTCAAGGCCATCACAGCTACATGCGCCCACCTGGCCTGGCTCGATAGTTGTAGAGTATCTGGAGTTTATCCTGGCACTGACCCCCCCATCCTCAGGGTCCCAATTCTTTCTGAGCCGCTCAGTGTGCTCACCTGACGTTCTGCTCCCATGGACAGAAGGGAATCCAAGTCATGGCCACTCCGGCGTGATAACAAGTCCTGCTAGGAGTGTTTGGATTTTAAGAGACCTGAGGAAGGGGAGCCAAAGGAAGTAACAACTAATGGTGAATTTCAGACACCGTGGCTATAGCAGGAGGGAGAAATCCAGAGGGCCAGGGACTTATGTCAGGGCTCCCGAGTATTAGATAAAGACACCTGCGGACGGGTTGAAAGAGGATTCTTGAATGGGGCGGGGGATAGGAAGACAAGTGTATGAGAACTTTACAGCCCCATCCATCCTACTTCTCACGGATCCTTGCGTGGTAGAGGAAATTAGCTTTCTTTGACTCTGGATGAAGAAATCCAGTTTTTATAAAAAAAATTAGACATCTAGGTCCAGCACACTTTCAGCCAGCACCACTTTCTGAGGTTACTGGGGTTGTTTTTTTTTTCAGGACATTCTTCCTTTCAGTCAGCTCTGTGGGAAGTCTCATCAGGCTCATTGGCATTTGGGAATTTAAAGGGGGACATAGACATTAGAGGTGACAGAGAAGTATTTTTCTAACTTCTCACTTTACAGATGGTAAGCTGAGCCCTACGAGGATGTGGTTCACCCAGAGCCACACAGCTGCTTGACGGGAGATTCAGGGCTGGGATGTGGGTTCTCAGTCCCGTGTTCTCTCCAGGGCCCCTCCAATCCCACTCCTTTCTGCAGAGCAGAGTCGGAGCTCCCAGGGCTTGCGTGAAATGACCCAAGTCCCTGAGCTGCCCGGAGATGGGCCCGGCGGTAGGACCGGGTCCGTGGAGGGCAGTGGGACTGCTCGTCCACATCAGCATCACTGTCCCCCAAGATGACCATGTGGTCCTCATTCAGAACCCTTCCTTTGGCAGGCTTGCTTTTACTTCAGTAGAAGAACCTTCCATCATGAGAGAATTCAAAGTACTTCAAATGTGGCTGTATGAGTGACTTACGAAGAAGTGTGAAACTGTTACTTGTGTGAAAGTATCTAAGAATGTAGAGGTGTCTCCTGGATATCTCAAAAGGTGATGGAGAATCAGGAGAGGCCTGAGGATTTAGGAAGAGAGTGGGATTTGGAGCAGCCCTGTGGCAGGGGAGGAAGGGGAAGAGGACGGAAATGGCCCAGTGCTTTCAGCCTTGAAGGCTTCCTTCATATCTTGCCTCCGGTGTGTGTGTGCATACATGCTCACACCCATTTATTCTCTCTCTCTCTCTCTCACACACACACACACACACACACACACACGCATGCACACACACACAGGTGGTGGTGTTGGGCAAAGTGGTACACCTCCCCATGCCTCCTCTTTTGTACCTTTCACGTGCTCCTATTTCTGTAGCTCCTGACCCAGTCTTCTCTCTTCTCCTTGGGTTTCACTCCATTTCCTCTTCTTTCTGAATTTTTTTCTTTCTTCTTTTCCTTTCTCAGCTCTTCATTCCCTGTATTTTCACTTTTAGGAAATAATTTTCTTAAGCTTACTATGTGCCAGAAAAGGTCCTAGTCTGGTGAAAGGAGAAGCTAGGCAGCCAGATAATTATAATATAATATTGCAAGTATAACAGTAGAGCTATATGCAAGGAGCCTGGCATACAGAGTAGGAATTCAGGAAACATTTGTTGAGGGAATGGTTAATAAGTCAGGAGACCCAGAGAAGGCAATAATATCTGTAAAGATGCGCAAAGATCAGGTTTAAAAACATTTCATTTGAGTGCTACTTTTGTTGGACTTCAGTGACTGAGTAGGGGTTCACCAGACATTGGAGGGGAGACCCATTTTAGAAAGGTGGATACACACACACACTAAAGAACCTTTTCCATTTGGGAAGGTAATCGAATGCAGTGAGTCTTGCAGGTCTGGAGTGTCAGGTGCCCAGGACAATGAAGCTGGAACAGCCATTTGGGGCCCATGTGAGAAGGGGTATATTTGTTCCCCAGGTATAGTGAGCTACCTTCCAGAGGGTGAAGCAGACTCATTAAAGATTTTTGAGCAGGGAAATGATATGACTGCATTTGTCATTTGGAAAGGTAACTATAGCAATCACGCAGAATAAAGGTTGCACTACGGAAGAGACTGGAGTAGCGGAGACCTGTAAGGAGCAGCTTTCCAGAGGCATGGTGGTCTGAGCTAAGGCAGCGGCGGTGTAGATGGAGAGGAATACAGTGGAATCTTTCTGGGTTGCCCGTCAGGACTGGTGATGGGTGCAGGGGGCCAAGGGAAGAAGGAGAGGGGGATGACTAGCTGCGTGGTGAGCTGACTAGAGCTGCCGTGGGCTGAGTTGAGGCAAACGGGGGAAGAAGGGGTACACATCTGCGTGTGCTGTTCTGGGGGTGTGCGCAGAAGGGCGTCTGGGGCCAGAGCTGCTGAGGACTCTCTGGGCTGGCTACGTGGAGGTGGAGGCACATCAGTGAAGCTCAGGCCGTGGCGGGGCCTGGGAATGGGGATTTGGGAGCCAGAAGCTGTGAAGAGTGCGTTCTGCTGTATGAACGTGTGAGAAATTAAGGGTTCTCTTTGCTTCCTTTTCGGTTTCTGCTCATCCTTTCGGCTTCCCCATTCCTCTACTTTTCTTTCTTTTCATACCTCCAAGAGCAGAGTAGAAACCCGCCGTCCAGTCACTATTCTTGCTGTCTCCTGTCCCCCACATCTGGGGCCTCTCCAGAAGCAGTAGGCACCTTCAGGTTTTCTTTATGAAACGCAGTGATTTTCACCCAGTTGGGCTCTGTGGTCCACAAGTGTCTTGCAGTTGGTCTGTTGGCTGATTCAGGGTGGGATGTCCTGATGGGAAGGAGAAGATTCCTGGCTAGCGTGGAGAGAGAAAGGGGAGGAAGGGAGAAATCCATACTTGGAGTGACTTGGTGTTTGGAGTCTCACCAACCACAGCTTGAACATATTGGACAAACTTTGCAGGGCTGCTGCTGCCAGGTTGGCTAAGAAGTGACGTTACTGGATCCCGTCACCTCCTGGCTGTCAATAGTGGCAGGCAGGAGGAAGCAAGGGCAGGCAAAGCACAGACAGCCTTTTTTTTTTAAAGGAGATAGCATCTGGCATCTCAGCAGATCACTGGGGAACCCTAGGTGGGAGAAGGGTGGGCTCTGCTCCGGGACCCACACTCAGGTGGGAAGTGGGCCTGAGCCAGGAGCACCACAAACGGCTTTTCTTTTGCCACCTCCCTGGGTCAAGGAATGGTTTTATGTTCTTTTGTTAATACCAGAGTTTTCTGTCTTTGAATTTCTAATGTTCTTGAGGATCAGAGGCAACTCACACCTATTAGTCTCATGCGTAAGAGGCTGTGAACACTTGGTTAGAGGTTTTCCCTGCCAGCCTGGGCTCTCTGCTCTCACTCCCACTGCTCCTGTGTTCATCCTTGTTGCTCACCCACTTCTCCACCTGGGGAGTGACATGAAGGGGCACGAAACCTGGGGCGAGGTCCTGTGCACTGATGAGGTTAGTAAGAGGTGGGGACAGACGAGGTAGGCCTTCCACAAAGCATCGCTAAATGAGATGCTGGAGGGGGGAAATTAAGGGTAGTAGCTTACTAATTGAAAACACCCCCATCTCGGGAGGAAGGGTAAGAACGCCCCCGACCTGCTGGGCTCCATAAGAATCATGGAGGATAGCAGGGTGGAGGGGTGGAACCATTTCTCATTTGTAAGAATTGCGTCCCTAGTTCTTGGTGGGGCACAACCTGCCGAACCTCAGTGGTGACCCTCTCCGGGGAAGACCTTTTGGCCATTCCTTTCTCTTTCCTCTTAAAGAACCCCCTTCTAGTCATTGTCTGACATTCTACTATCAGAACTTTGTTTTGAAAAAGGCTTTGATCCTTTTTAGGTATAAATATATGTGAGTGGGAAATATTCTAAAGCTGTTATCTGCTGTTTTCACTCTAGTGCAAATGAAGATGCTGGCAGGAGCAAAGGCTGAGAAGAGGGTCAAGGGCATGAGAAGAATTAGAGAGGGCTGACAGAGAGCCTGGGGGTGGTGAGGCAACACAGGGAGGTAGAGGTGGAAGGGAGAGGGTTGTGCTAAGAGGAGATGGGAATGGAGGAACACTAATTTACCTAAATGAAAAAGAGCAAGAACCTACAGCTCCCCTGGGTTTTTCTTGGCAGAATTAATGAAAGACATTGCAAACTCCTGAAAAGAAAATTGTATCATACTTTCTAATTATGAATCACAAATATGTTATTCACTCTGCGGACTCAATGTGTCTTTACTGATGATTGTGAGACTGTTCTTCCTCTTCCATAAATAAGTTCAAAGCTCCAGGAGACTGGGTCATTTAACTATCATCCCCCAAGTAACTCAACTGGAAAAGGGGGGGATTCAGGGTGCCAGAAGAAAGCAGCCTGGAACAATTATTTGGTGAATGAACTCAAATCTAGTCTGGACCCTTTGTTCTAGCCTCCTAGCTCCAAGAGAACCCAGGAGTTAAGCCCCAGAAGAAAAAATAGAGTCGGTGGCTGAGAGGGGAAAAAATAGAGTTAATATTTCCTCTGAGCAAGGAAGAATGGACCCAGGCCCAGAACTGTAATTCCTGGGTCCTCAGAAGAATCACCAGCTGCTTCAGCTGTCTCCACATCTGGGAGAGGATTGGCCACGGGGACCAGCACAGGAGGAAGCCAGTGGAGATTGCAGCTCACTTGCTGAGCCTTCCAAGAAGCTGCCCGAAACCTGTGCCTTTCGGGGTGGTGTCTGCTGTGCCCAGCTCTGTAGCACGCTTTCCACGAGGAACAGATTAGACACATCTGGGATTTTTAGGGATCTTTGGCCAAGAATGGTGGAGATGCAATGCACGAAAAGGATGGTAAGTTCTTAAATCTCTCTTTTTTTTTTGTGTATGTGTAAAACCTGGTTTAAATCCTCACATGGTAAATCAATGATTTAATAACATCTGATCTGAGGAATTGGGAGATTTCTTTCAGCCACTTTCTTCCCCCTTGCTGACATCATTGAGGTTATTCCTTATTTCTTATCTCTCTTTTTGCCTTAATTTTTTACTCTTGTTTGGGGGAGGTACTCGAGGGTGCTTGATTCTGCAGGTAGGGGAAAGTCATACTTGGTCCTGATGTTGGTGAATCATCAGGATCTGAGAGATGGAACTCTAAGCCTCCAGACTGAATGCTGTGGCCACCTGCTGCTGGCCTCAGTGCACCATCCTTTGGGGTTGAGTACCTGGAATCTCCTGCACCCGCCTGGCTCAGGTAAGCAGTCCACACCTGCTCTGGGGATCGTCATGGAGACTGATAGGAAAGAAAAGGAAGCCCTGGTTTTGACGAGTTTCTAGTCCAGGGTGGCTATAGCCCAGTCTTGGCAAAAGTGTTTAACATTGAACTAGCAAAGAGCAGGTAAGTTCAAATGGAATATTTCTGGGCTAGAAATGGGTTGCACACAGGCTGAAGGAACAGAGAAGAGGAGCAGTCAGATTCGTGTGAGTTCAATTAAGTTGCTTCCGACAGGAGGAGGGAGTTACATGCACAGGCAGAGAGGAGGTCGAGAGGGCTCTCTCTGGGAGACAGGGCTTACACAAAGCTGTGCATGCTGAAATAACAGCTTCTGAGCAGAAGCAGCAAGCTAATTAATTTGGCTAGAGCCAGGTTTTCATGCAAAGGGTAAAGGGACAGGAGTTTATAAGATGAGCAAAGCAGCTGGCTGGGTTTCTGTAGACAAGTAACTGGATCTCTCTGTACCTCAGCTGCCTCAACTATGAAATGAGAGAACTGCACTGGGTGACCAGGGTACCGGGCTAAGGTTTCTGTCACCAAGGTATAGGAAGTTAATAATTATGGGAGTAGTGTGTCAGGCGTTCCGAACTTTCCTAGGAGATTGTGGGTGACTGAGCCAAGATTAGAACCGGAGCCCACTCAGTCAGCATTAATGCAGAGCAGTGTGCCGGGCCCGGGGGGACCACAAGAGTGAGTGACACACTGAAGGTCCCATTCTCCTTCTTGCTGGGGGAGAAGGGGAAGCTGGCCAATCCAATGTCAAGGTTCAAGTGAACAAAACAGGGTTAACTAGAAGTAAGTGCTATGGAGAAAGTAAACATGGCATCGTGATTGTGATTTGGGGCTTCTTCATTTGAGGGGCCCGGGAGGGACTTTCTGAAGATGTGGCACTAAGGCTGAGACCTGAAGGGCAGGAGGGGGTCCGCCTAGTTGTTGAGGGGCATCAAAGGCCCAGCTGAGGTGTTCAGATTTCTTAGCATGGGCTAGGCCCCTACTCCTTTTTTGGGAGAAGGAGTTGCTTTTTATTTTTCAAAGATCATGGAAGACAGAGAGAGACAAGAAGATGCCAGTAATAGAGTCCAAATATGGGCGTAGGGCTGCCAAAGTAACATTGGAAACCTATGAGCAAAGCTGGGGGAGGGCGTTCCCATGAGCTCTCCTCCCTTCCCTGTTAGAAATACCAGAAAACTCCAGAAGGTGATGATGGCAGTCATCCTGGAGGGCCAAGTAAGGCTTGGTGGTAACAAGAATAAGAATAAGAATAGGAAAATGAGAATAGTCACAGCACCACTAGATAACATTTTATGTATCAAGCACTTCTGAGCACTGTTTAGGTATTAACTCATTTAGTCCTTATGATAACTATAGAGATGGGTAGTATTACTACACTGGTTTTAGTAATGGAGAAGCTGAGGCCTTGGGGAGTAACTTGACCACGTCTGCACAGCTGAGGTTGGTGGAACCAGGATGCACATCTGGGTCCTCCAGGCCTGGGCTCTTCATCATCAAGCTATACGGCCTTCCACAGGCTGCACACAGTCATGCGATATTTGATCTGGAAGTGGTCTTAGATTTTTTCTAGACCAGAGATTTCTAACACAGTCTGTGCCTGAAGACCTCTGGCAGGACAATCCCTCCTCTTTCGACAGGTGAGAAAATGAAGTCGGAGAATTAGACCAGCGATGCAAATGGGGTGCTCTGCGTGCTCTACTTCAGCAGATACTAGATCCTCAACGTCTGTCTGGTTAGGAGCCCCTGGCGCAGAGATTGACTAGAACTGCAGCTTCCCAAGAGGGGAGAGACAGGTGTTAAACAAACTAATGGAACAAGCGCAGGAAACAAGTGCAGGAAACTCTTGGTGTGGTGCTTAGCACAGAGTGAGTGCTCAATGCATGCTAGTGCCTTTGAGAAAGTCCACTTGTAGGGTTTCTGAGCTCAAGGGTGAGACAGTTGGGCTGTCACTGGGGAAGGGGAAGCTTGATTGACATGCTGCAACCCTTGCCAAACCCCACTGATCAGAGTGAATGTAAAATGTCTTTGGAAACCTGGTAACCCACCATTAAAACTCCTGGGTATAGGAAAACAATTGCTTGCCCTATATAAGTGGCTTATGATTGCCCTTGGTTGTCTGAGTTTCTCTTTAATTATAGGCCCTCTTTAAACACTCAGACACACAAGGCCTTTGTAAGCTTGAACTTCCTCTGTCTCACACACAATCCCCCCACACGCGCACTCTCCCTTTCATTTACAGAGCATAAACAGCCATGTCTTACTCATTCACATGGTGGATTTCAGCCCCAGGAATCTCCATTGAAGAGGGGCCCCTGGAGAGCTGCGGGCCTCTGGGCAGTCTTCCTGTCCCACAGCCCCAGGGGGCTCTGGGAAGAGTGGATCCTTTATGGGGAGAAGATAATGGGTGAAAGGTGCTCTTCACTGATGGGCTGGCCTCAACCTTCTCTTCCCTTCCACAAAATTGTTTACTTAGGCAGTTACTTCACTAAGAAAATGGCGATGTTCTTCCCCACTGCCTTCTTTTTTTACTTCATAGTCCTGTCCTCTCCTCTTCAAAACTCAATGCAGAGCCATTTGGCTCTGGGGAGATATTCTAGGTGTCAGGAGAGACAAGGAAGCCCACCTGCCTGTATTCGCCTTTCTTCCTTGCCAGAAGAAAGAAGTTGATTTTACTGAGAGACAAGGGGGATCTAAAGGACCAGAGCATGACACAGGTCTCCTCGGATGCCCCTCCAAACTAGATGGGGCTCACGGCTTGGAGTGCTGTCCCCGCTGAGCCACACTCAGTCTCTCACCCCAGTGCCCTCTGTGATACTTGGTCAGGATCACATGAGATGAACTCATGACGGAAGTGCCCTCTATTCTGCTCTTGTCTGCCTGTCCATCGGCCCCTCTCTGGCAGGAAGACAGCCTCTTTCTCCACACCCCCTCCAGGCGGCCGTGTGCTGGTCAGTGTTGAACAAGGGCTCCCCTCTCTTCCCTAAGCCCCGAGTGCTGGTATTTGCCCATTTCTGTGCTGTAAATACTCTCACCAGGTTTTATTCCAAGCTCGTGTTGTGATGCCCTGAGTAGGGAGATGGACAGTAGCATGCCCTTTAGCCTTTTGGTCCTCCTTCCACTTCCCGGTGTTCTCTTCTGGGAGCTGTGGGCTGTCCTGCAGGGCTGGTGGTTGGGACACTAGTAGTCAGTTAGGAAGTGATGAGGTTTGTTTTTAAACCTAATTTATAATTGCAAGTTTATATAATTTAACTTTTAGTCATGGCTGTGTTTAACAGCTGACTGGCAAACTTCCTGAAAATTTAACAATCTGTACCAACCCATCCAACACACCATGGTCCCTCCCCCCTCCCCTCTCAGGGGAGACTGTGGGCCTTGGTGGCCCCATGTTCCCAGGAAATTATCCTTCTGGCAATAGGACATTTACAGGAATAATTCTTGGTTCTTGGGGAACATTGTGATGAAGAAACAGCAGGAATGCTGCAACAGGAGGGGCTGGAAGAGGGGGTTAGTAGTGCGTCTTCATTCCCAACTCCTCACCAGACCCGCCTCGAGTTAAAGGCTAAGGCCCAGGGAGTGGACCGATAGATGTCCGCTGGGGCAGAAGTAACCGGTGTGTAGGGCACTAGGGCATAACTTGAAGGCAAAAAATGAGAACCCAGATTCCAGCGCCGGTTTCTGTGGCCAGCCCACGCCTCCTGCCTCAGTTCAACGCCACTCCCTCCCCGCCAAGTGGCTCTCAGCTCCGGAGGCGGGACCGAGTTCTTCGGTAGCCCCTGGAGGCTCCCAGCTGCAAGCTTTGGGAGGCTGGGAGACGATAGAGGGAGGGGCGCTGACTGGGCAGTCCAAAGAGAAGGGGGCCTTTAATAGGCTCGCCCAGCGCCCGGTTAGTGGCGCTACGAGTGGCTGCGGTTCGGAGAAGCAGTCCGGCACCTCCCTCGGCTGCAGATCCTCCTCCTTACACTTGACAGCGATTGCATTTAAGTTCCCGGGGCGCGCTTTGCTTGGGAAGGCACAGGTAGGAGGCGCGGGCTGACGGGCGCACGCTCACCGCTCTGGGAGGAGTCGTCCTGGTCTTGCTCTCCTTTCTGGGAGCTGCGGGCGGCCGGAGCGTTGGTGGTTCCGGTGCGCGGGCTGCACAGAGACCGTGCCGGCGGCTGCTCCGATAGCACGGTTGTGCGCTGCCCGGCGCCATGCTTCTGCTGGGCATCCTAACGCTGGCTCTCGCTGGGGGACCCGTTGGCGGCTCAGAGCCAGAGCGGGAGGTGGTGGTGCCCATCCGATTGGACCCGGACATCAACGGCCGCCAATACTACCGACAGGGTCCGGAGGACCCCGGGGATCAGGGGCTAATTTATCAGATTACAGCGTTTCAGGAGGACTTTTACCTACACCTGACACCAGATGCTCAGTTCCTGGCACCCGCCTTTGCCACTGAGCATCTGGGTGTCCCCCTCCAGGGGTTCACCGGGAGCTCCCCAGACCTGAGACGTTGCTTTTACTCTGGGGACGTGAACGCCGAGCCGGATTCATTCGCTGCTGTGAGCCTGTGCGGGGGGTTACGCGGAGCCTTTGGTTACCGAGGCGCCGAGTATGTCATTAGCCCGCTGCCCAACGCCAGCGCGTCCGCGGGGCAGCGCAACAGCCAGGGCGCACACCTCCTCCAGCGCCGGGGCGCCCCTGGCGGGCCTGCCGGAGATCCCACCTCTCGCTGCGGGGTGGCTTCAGGCTGGAACCCAGCCATTCTGCGGGCTCTGGACCCTTACAAGCCTCGGCGGACTGGTTTAGGGGAGAGTCGCAACAGGCGCAGGTCTGGGCGCGCCAAGCGCTTCGTGTCTATCCCGCGGTACGTGGAGACACTGGTGGTGGCGGACGAATCAATGGTCAAGTTCCATGGCGTGGACTTGGAGCATTATCTCCTGACACTATTGGCCACTGCGGCGCGACTCTACCGCCATCCCAGCATTCTTAACCCCATCAGCATCGTCGTAGTCAAGGTGCTGCTACTCGGAGACCGCGACTCAGGGCCCAAGATCACTGGCAACGCGGCCTTGACACTGCGCAACTTCTGTGCCTGGCAGAAGAAACTGAACAAAGTGAGTGATAAGCACGCTGAGTACTGGGACACCGCCATCCTTTTCACCAGGCAGGTAAGTTGATCTGTCACCTCTCTGGACCCAGATAGCTTTATTTTTCTCAGGATCACTGTCCTTAGGTCTCCAAATGCCCTTTGTGCTGCGCAGTGCGCCTGGGGTTTAAATTTTGTTGATGTTTTCCAATTCCCACTTTGGATCTTCCGGGAAAAGCCGGCTCTGGTGCTCTGCAGAGCTCTGGCTCACGTGCGTCTGGATGCACGTGGGCGATCGGAGGAGCACTTGCTCCTTCAGAAGGTGTTGGCCTGGCGTGGCCAATCAGCGCCTCCTAGATCTGGCGCCAAGGGGCCGGAACCCAGGAAGTTGCCGCCCAGAAGCTGCAGTTCGTCTCCAAGGCGATAGGAGGCGCTCTGAGGATGGCCTTGGAGAGGGCGGGGAAAGTCTACCCCTTTCTGTGGGGGCGTCGAAGTCGTTTCAGACACTCAGATTTCCTCCCTTTGCTTGTAGAACTGGAAGGTAATCCAAACGGCCCAATTAAGCTCCTGACTACATTTCTCATCGGTAACATGTTCAGTTAACCTCTCTCTCTGGGCCTGGAAAAGCTGGACTGGGAGGGAGGGAATCATTTGGGATATTCTGTAGGTTGCAGTGAAAGGTTAGACTTAAGTACTGGGGTCATTCCCTCTGTTATTGCTGCCTCTCCTGTACCCTTCTGTGCTGGGCCTCTCTTCTATTTGAGGAGCTTCCAGTGCATCCAGAGCAGGCACTGTACGTAGGGCACCTCTTTGCGGCTTGGAGTTTCACCTGGAGCTGAGTTGAGAAAATCTCTTTCAATTTTCCCATGCCCTTGTTGGCGGAGGGTGGCCCTTTTGCCTTGAGGTATGCTATGAACAGAGCGGGTAAGTTTGCTCAGGATCCCGAATCACTGCAACCTCCTGTGATCTCTCTTGCCCGCAGCGCTCCAGCTTTTGCCTCTGGCAGTGTGGAAGTGGTGTGAGCTTGGTAAAGGGCATTTAGAGACCCCTAGCTACAAGGTTGGAAGGACACTGAATATTGGGATTAGAAAGCAGATCAGAGAAGCAGCTCTGCCTTTTGCTGTGGATCCGTGAGAGTTTAGATTTGTAGATGTTGGAGTGATTGGGAACTGTGAAGTTTTTGGATTCTTGAAATTTCTCAGATACAGGAGACTGGGAAGAAAAGGGGCGGTCACATGACCCACTTCCTCTGATTTTGGGGGTTGTGACTTGAATCCGTGCCATGCCCTCATTTTGTTATTTAAACCACAGCGCTCTGGGGATGGCACGAAATCCATGGTTACATGTGGGCTCTGAATCTCCACCATTTCCAAATGGCCCTGCGAAGCTGGACAGGCGCACTTGGGGCTGGAGCTGGAGTCTTCCACACTAACCCATTTGGCACAGCTAGTCCCTTCCTGGAGTTGAACTTCCTCCTTTCCCAGCCTTCTCCTCCCACCACCTGGTTTCTCTAGGGAGGTCTTTGGCCTGAGTCTGTTTCCTTGCTCTCATTCTTCCAGTTGAGTTCTATAGAGCTGCCACTGCCCAGTCCCGACGAGCACTGCCTGAGTCACAGGGAAACTAAAGAGGAGGTGGCTTTGACCTCTGCACACAGGCCAACTCGGCAGTCAGATTGCTGGGGGAAGAAAGCAAAGGCTGAGAACAGGATATCTTAATGGGCAAAGCAGCTGTTGTTCATCTGCTACCTGGGATGCCCCTGTGGAAGTCACTCGCTGGCTCTGAAGTACCAGACCTCAGTCTCTGCTGCCTGGTGGCTAGGCTGACTTTCGGAACCAGCCCTTGGAGGAGGACTCCTACTGCGAACATGGGCCAGGCCATCAGAAGGACCTGCCTTTTGAAGACGAAGCCATCAAACAGCATGACAGCTTCTGTTTGTCAGTGGGGTGTGCGAGACCCCCAGGGGGCTATGTTGACCATGCATAATGGGTACAAGATGTACGACCGCTTAGGTCAGAAGCAATGAAGTGCAAGATGTGACTTTTAGAAGCTGTCTTTCTCTTAGGCGTCTGGTGGGCAAAGCCAGAAAGTGGGGAGGCTGTGTTGGCAGGTCCGTCCTGTACGTATGTGCTTTCCGCTTTAGAGTAAACATCGCTCCCTCACCTCCTTGCCAGCACAGACTTCAGAGCCTGCTGCATTCTCAGAGTCTTAGGAATTGCTCATTCCTGAGCTCCCCCGGGAAGGTACAGTATGCGATGAGAACATGCCTGCACAGCTGTGCTTTCTAGACTCAGGCAGATGTGGTCGCCGGGAATCTGGAGGAGTCTCCTGCTGCACTCCAACACAAGGGGGACTTTTGTGTGACTCTGTAAGGGTCAGTAGTAATCTTGCCTGTCAGATGTATGAGCTCCTCTGCTTAAATCTGGCTCACAATGTTGGTGTAATCAATGCTTTGCAGACTAAAATGTGAATATATGAATATACTATGCATGCATAGTTTCTTTGGATAAGAAGTTTTTAGAAATATGCTTATTTTGTAAGCCACCTTTTGTTTATAAGGCATTTGGAAATGATGGGCACCTTTATTATTTTTTTAAAGATTTTATTTATTTATTTTTAGATAGAGAGGATGGGAGAGAGAAAGAGAGGGAGAGAAACATCAGTGTGTGGTTGCCTCTCATGCACCCTCCATTGGGGACCTGGCCTGCAACCCAGGCAAGTGCCCAGACTGGGAATCAAACCTGCAACCCTTTGGTTCACAGGTCGGCACTCAATCCACTGAGCCACAGCAGCCATGGCTGATGGGGACCTTTAGAGTCACCTATTTTTTGGATTCTCTCAGGGATCTGAAAAATGGCTAGTGACTCTTTTACAACATTTTAAAACTATTTTTAAAATCCTCATCTGAGGATATGCTTATATATTTTAGAGAGAGAGAGGAAGGGCGGGGGGAGAGAGAGAGAGATGTGAGAGTGAAACATCCATCCATTGCCTTTCACCTGTATTCCGACAGGGGTTTGAATTGCAACCTAGATATGTGCCCTGACTGGGAATCAAACCTGCAACTTTTGTGGTGCATGGGATGGTGCTCCAAGAAGCTGAGACACCTGACCAGGGCAGTAACTCTTTCTAACTGATCATACTCTAGTGTGGTTTCCACAGAGAGAAAGTGGTTAGGAAAGGGTCGGGCTCAGCCCCTTAGAGCTCCTGGCGCTAGCTAGGGGTCTCCGAAAGGAGAGTAGTGAGAGCGATGTGGCCTGCAGGCACTGGAGCCTCTGCTTCCACCAACAGTCAGGGTTGCTGTGCATGAAAGTGAGTCCAGGCCAGGCCAGGGGGAGGTGCTGCTGTCTTCTTGGCAGGCAGAGGGAGGGGTGTGGGGCGTTGATATCAAAACATTGGGAAGACAAGACCCGGGGAGTATCCTGTGCACAGAGGAGAGAAAAATGATCATACGACAAGTATTTTGACAATTGGAGGAGTTTACTTAAAGATTCAGAGAAAGTTCATGTTCCTGGAGAAAGAGTGCACATCTGATTTTATAAAGCGATCAGCTTTCAGCCTCATAACAGCAGGGTGAGGTCAGCCCAGGATGGGAACCAGGCTTGTGCAGAAATTGAGCCAGGCTTTCTGGCTGGACATTCATTTCTGTGAGGAGAGAAGTTTCTGAGGCTGCGTGTTGCTTTGGGCAGCGGGAGCAGATATTTCATGCTGAGACCCTCTTCTCCCTTCAGGTCCAATGCCTCTGCTGTTGGGGCAACTTTGTGATGAACCAGATTTCATTCATTTACTTGTACATTCTTTTAATACTTATTGAGCATCTATTACTTCCAGGAACTATCCTGGGCTGTGGGGATACAGAGAGTAGTAAGATGGGGCCTCTGGCTTCCAGGAATTCACTGTCTGTCAGGGAGTCCAACAAGGAAACAGCTCATTACAATATGATGTATTAAGTGTCCTAGGGGAGGGAGGCTTGGACCCTCCTCTGCTGGAAGTCAAGTCGGGGGTCATTCTTCTCACACGAGAGCCTGGGAAGTGCTCAGAGGGACAGGCCTCCAGCACGGCACTGGGGTTGGGAGTTGGTGGTGACAGGAAAGGAAGCTTGTTTGTGCCTTGCAGGAAGCAGACCTCTCCTCCGTTCAACCATCCGTTCTGCTGTTTGTGACATTGCCTCCTCTGGACTGACTTTGTTTCTTCGGGATTTGTAATTTGCGGGTTTTCCGCCTGCTTCGTCCTTCATTTACTTTGCTTTTCAGTTGTGCCTGGTCCCCCTTCGTCCCATTCCCTCGTGCTCTTCTCCTCCCCCCGTTTTCCTCCACGCTCTCCTCAGCCTCTTTTGGGGTGATTGAGGCTCTCTGTCATCTTCCTCTTCTCTCTTCTTCATGCATACTCTCCCCTTTCCGAAGCCTTTCACAAACCCAGGCTTGGTGCCTGTCTTCTTGTTTGGGCCTTGAGTACTTCTAGGTCTTGGGGAGGGGAGATATATGGCAGTGGGATTTAGTGTTGAGATAAAAAATAAAATGTTAAAAAACCAAAATGATAATATGTATTTTATACATATCTTCCAATACAATAAAAACCCCCACAATTTTGTCAGGATCCTTTTCCAAGTCAGGCTCTGGAAGATGTTAACAGAGATGGGCATCTGTGGATTTGGTTTGTAGTAGTTTGTAAGTGTCACTAAGTGGAAACACAATGCCCGTCCTTTGGGGAGGGGCAAGGGTGAGGAGGCGGAGAGGACAGTGTGACAGGGGATTGCTCTCAAGTCCTGGGTGATTTCTCTTCTTGCTCCTTTTTTTACTGACACCAGGTAAGTCAGCCAGTGGTAATGTGCACTGGTACCTATTTGTTCTTTAAAAAAAACAAAACAAAACACTGCTTTGGTCAGGAAGGCAAATGAGGTTTGTCCCTCCTTAGGTCTTGCTCTTCTCCTTCCTTCAAACGTCTCTGCAGTTGTATCGCTCTCGACACTTACCCCCTCCTTGCCTTGACACCTGGCTTTGGTTGCTTTTCATGATGGGAAGACCATGGGCTTGGAGTCAGGCAGAGCTGAGTTTGAGTCCTGACACTTGCACTTTTATAAACAAACATTGAATGAATCGGCGAATTGATACATAGACTGAGGATGATGATGACAACGTTGGTCCCTAACTTCCTGTCTCTTCCGAGGATGAGCTGCCTAGACTCCCAGAATGGGCGCTCAGTGAATGGCAGCTGTTCTCATCATGCCCTCAGTAGCCACTGAGGGCAGCAGTCCCGCTTATCCACAGTTTCAGTTGCCTGCATCAACTGTGGTCTGAGAGGATTAGATGGAAACTTCCAGAAATAAACAGTTCATACACTTGAAATGGCGCACTGCTCGTCACTTGGTAGCCCTTTGGGCTACCCGGTCAATTGTCGTGACACTGCAGTGCTTGTGTTCAAGTCACCCTTGTTTCACTTCGTCATGGCCCCAAGGTGCGGGGGCAGTGATGCTGGAATACTGTAGCCAATAAGAAGCTTATAAAGTACTTCCCCTAAGTGAGGAGGTGAGTACAGGACAGTAAGATATTTTGAGAGAGAGGCCACATTCATTTAACTTTTATTGCAGTGTATTGTTACAATTGTGTTTTATTATTAATCTCTTACTGTGCCTACATGATAAATTAAACTTTATCATGGTTATGTATGGATAGGAACAAACATAGCATATCTAGAGTTTGGTGCTGTCTGAGGTTTCAGGCACCCAGTGGGGAGGTCTTGGAGCGTCTCCACCATGGGTGGGGGCAGGGTGGCTGTAAACGTTTGCTGTCGTTGAGTGATTACCTACAGGTCCTTTGCCAGACTTTACAGCTGGGATAGGTCTTATTTGAAGCGTTCTGGCCCATTCATTGCCCTTGCAAGTTTGCTTAACACCTGTCTGATGACATTCCTGCTTTTATGTGGAGGCTGTGGACTCCAGCATTTGCTGATCCCGCTGACCTGTAAACTCCTTTAAGGCAGGATCGCATCATGTCTTCGTAGCCCTCCGGCGGCCCCTGCACAACGCGTTGTTGAGTGCGAGTTCATGGAAGGAAGGCGCTGACACAGTGAGAGGACTGCAGGTAGCTGTGGGTGCTTAGGTAGCTCGCCGCCCTGCCTGGGGATCATTAATCCGACGTTGATTTCGTCTGTCAGGCTGCAGGGTTGGGAGAGGGAGTTTTAGGTTCCTCTGGCATTTCATCTCGGCTCTTTGCCACAGGATTTTCCCTGGAAAAAGGAGGGGCCCCCGCGAGGAGCCAGCAGGCTGGGTACATAGCAGGGATGGGGTCAGGGTGTCACTGCAGGTGTAGGGCTTGGAGCCAAGGGCTCGCTCATGCGGAAGGCGGTGTGGACCCCGCTCTGAGAGTGCTGGGCACTTAATCCAGCCATTCCCCTCCCACTGACCCCTCCCCACTCAGAGATCAGCCTGTGCTCTGTGGGCTTGGGCTATGGGGCAGACAATCTTGCCCTCTTGAGATTCTCCAGCGCGTTCATTCTTGGGGTGCCTGTGCTCCCAAAACAGTCTGGATTCATGGAATTGCTCAGTTCTGATGCTGTATGCCTGGATTTCAACCCTCCCTCGGCCCCTCAACTTCCTGTCTAACCCCTGGCTCACTGTTTGATCCTTGGTCTAGTTACTTATATTCTTTGGGTCTTATCTCTAAAATGGGACCTTCTTCTTCTTTAAAGATTTTATTTATTTATTTTTAGAGAGAGAGAAAGGGAGGGACAACGAGAGGGGAAGAAACACCTATGTGAGAGAGAAACAATGATCGGTTGCCTCTCGCACACCCCGCTACGGGAGACCTGGCCTGCGACCCAGGCATGTGCCCCAACTGGGAATGAAACTGGTGACCCTTTGGTTTGTGGGATGATTCCCAACCCACTGAGCCACACTGGTCAGGGCTAAAATGGGACCTTCTAATGGCGTCATGCCCCCAAAGCTGTTGTGAGGATTCATTGAACTACTGCAAGTAGTTCTGTTAGAACAGTAAGCAACTCAGGGGATGCAGACTACTCTCATTAGATTTGGCGTGCACCCCCTTGTGAACGGATGATTGCTGGGGAGTGTTTGGTCTTCCTTCAAAGCTTTGGGCTCCTCTTCTTCCTCACTGAGGTAATTCTTGGTGTTTTAATTACCTCGGTCTCTTACTATAAAATCATTTGTATATATTGAGGGGTTTATAGTCCAATGAAACCAAATCTGCTTATAGAAATTGCAGGGCATCCTTAGTCATGTTGCCCAGCACTGTATTGCTAGATTTTTTTTTTTTCTTCTAGCAGAGTAAGGTCCTTGGGGATTACAAACAAGTGGATTTTGAGTTGGGTGAGAAAATACAGTGATGCATGACAGAGACTCAGAGGGGAAATGAGTTAAAGGGGCAGTGCTAATACTAGGCCAGGTGGTTCTCTCCAGTAATTATGACATCCTGACCAGTGTGGTGCTGTTCCAAAAAGGAATGCTGCTGGCCTTGGTGTCCAAAGGCATGGATTCCCAACCCCATTCTGGACTCAGTAGCTTGTGGCCTTGGGCGATCCATCTGAGTTCACTGAGCCTCTGTTTCCTCATCTGCAGAGGGACGGGATGGCTCCAAAGTTCTGTGAATATAATACTGGATTCTGTGACATGGCTGTGAACATGGGCCTTGGATCACATGCCAGGAGTTCAATGTCAGCAGGCAGTCGGCTACCTGAAAACACATGTATCTTCTGCCACATTAAAAAAAATGAATGCAGTTGATGTCTGTGGGCCTCTCCTTCCTGCTGGAAAATATTGAGCATCTCAGCACACGGCAGGTGGCGTGAGAGGAGTTGGGCAGGCAGTCTGCAGATAAGAGAGCTGCTGGGAGTGGTGGGTGTGTAGGGAGTGACCTTGGTAAAATGGGCCTGGCCAAAGCAAGGTGTTATTCTTACTTATTTTCAGATCGAGGCTCCAGTCTTTTCTTTTAATGTTTCCTATTTATTTATTTATCCTCACCTGAGGATATATTTATTGATTTGAGAGAGAGAGGGAGGAGAGAGAGAGAGAAGCATTGATCGGTTGTTTCCCGTATGCGTCCCTACTGGGGATCGAACCCGCAACCTCTGTATGTGTCTAGACCAGGAATAGAACCCTCAACCTTTTGGTGTACAGGGCGATGCTCCAGCCAACTGAGCTACTGGACCGGGGCACTCCAGTCTTAAATTATTTTATAAAAAGGGACAGTTAGAAAAGAATAATCCAAGAGGGTTAGTTCTTGGCCAAGATGATAGTTGGGTCATCTGGAACAGTAGCTGCAGCCACAAGGAGAAATGACCAATGATCAGAAATAGTGAGGCAGGTGGGGTCTGTGCTGGGAAGTGTGTACATTCTCCAGGCCAGGAGAGCCAGAACGGTTTCCACTTATGAACACAGGAGCCTGAGCTGAAGAGGTTAAGGCAGTCTGAGTGCATCTGAGTTCACTCCAGAAGGGCGGGGACACTTAGTGCCATGGAGGAGCCCCTGCTGGGCCTATACGCAGCCTGCAGGCATTCACAGCACCGCGGCCCAGTGCGGCTGAAGTAGGAAGAGGGGCAGGCAGTTTCTGACACCAAACAGTTGCATTTTTCTGCAATGAAGAAACTGGTTACTGTAGGACAGTTGCTCTCAGCTATACCCTGACCCTCAAGAAATTTGCCGGCTCTTTCCTCGTTCCTCTCGTTTGATCCAGAGAAACTGGGATTTCTTAATGGAAAGAACAGGTTGCTCCTGGCCAGGAACAGCCTGCAGCTGCAAGTCTTTGCTCCATGGAGCGTCCATCTCCCGGAGAGGAAGAAGGCTTTGGCTGTAAGGACCTCCCAGCCACAGTGGTTCCAGGGGCGGCCTGGACTCCGGTCTGAGCTCCGCATCTGCTCTAGTCATTTCTGATGGGCAGTGGAGGGCAGGACTCGGAACTCCCACCTGGGTGACCTTCACTCTCTGTGAGTGCGTTTCATTCTGCACAACATGGGTCCGTGGAGAAGGTCATCCTCAGGGTTTTTCCACTTGGAAAGCATATCATCCTCTGTATTCCTTTTATAACCCAGAAGGCCAGGCGGGGCTTAGCTCCCTGGGACTGGGGAGGGAGCAGAAGCTTAAGGCTCCTGTATAGTCTTGGTTCTAGGTGAGAATGGGGCCTTCCCTAGAGTTGGGAATAGGCCCTGGGGAGAGAAGGGACTCGTCAAGGTCCCACAGCTATTTAGTGATCAGACCAGGACCAGAATCTGGCCTTCTCTCTTCTGTGCCCTCTCTCTCTGTAAGGCTGACAGTGAGTGCACATGGTGGCTCAGGGCAGTGTCACCTGCCTGTCCTACAGGCTCTGACCGTCAGGCTAGAACTTCCAGAGGCTACCACCATAGTGGGGACCCTATACTCTAGTGTCCAGGGGTGTAAGGGCCCTGTTGCCCATCCCCACCTTCATTATGCCCTTGCATGAGCTTGCGTGCCTTCCTTCCTCATCTTAGGCCTTAGCTGCATCCCCAGGCTGGCCCCTATGACCCAGTTCTGTTCCTCAGCAGTCAGATTCCCTACAATGCTTGTCAGGTGAACGTCCTCTCCCAAGTGTTGACAGCGGTTGTCTTTTAGGTTTCAGAATTCTGGGGAAGGAGAATTTCTGGGACAGGGAGCCTTTGGAGTGAGAAAGGAATTTGAAGTTCACCATGTGAGGGCTCCTGGAAGTGAAAGAAGGCCCACGGGCCAGCACAGGACAGCAGATCAGGGCTGTGTATGCGTTTTGCCGGTTGTCGGTTGTCGACGAGGGCTTCTGTCTGACCATCCTGGAGGTTCTCTGGCCAGGATAACTTAACTCATTAGGAGGTGTGACTGTCACCTGACTGTGGGAAGCCAGGTTTGACCACTTAGCTGGTAAACTTCAGAGTGCTTCCAATGAAACTTTGTTGATTTTCTGTACCATGACCACTTTTCCTCCCATGCCCTCTGACCCCACAAACTATGTTGCCCACCTTTTCCCCACGTCAGCACCCACCTGCCCACACATATGTGTGCACGCACACAGCCCTAAGGAGAATGAAGTTGAGAATAGCCCTGTGTGTGTTTCTGCAAGTACCGTGGCTCCCAGGGGAGAAAACACACACCCCCCCCCCCCCACACACAGACACAGCCTCCTCTAGAGTATTAGCTCAGGAGTTGCTGGGCAATCGAGTTTGGTGTTTTGGAAAGAGGCCTGGCTGCTCACTTTTACAGACCTCGAGGGCACCTTTCTGCTGCAGACTTGAGCCTCTCTGAGCCTCAGCTTCCTTGACTGAGGAAGGTGATAATCACAGCCCTTATTCCAGTGGGGTGTTGTGACGACTCAATAGGATCATGTATGTGAGGTGTATATACAGTGCCAGCATTTAGTAAATCAGCATCATGACTGGCTACCATCGTGAGTCTCAGTTTCCACCGTTGACAAATAGGTATAATAACATATCTGCCTCCTAAAGTTGTCATGGGGATGAGATAAGGTGATGCACGTGATAGTTTCTCATCAACCGTAAGTTGCTGTCCACATTCGAGGCAAAGATATAGAGGGGAATGCCGACATCACTGATTCAACACTGTCTGCTTAAGAGGAGCAGAGTGAGAGCAAGTGTCTCATTCTCTTTTCATCTCCTGGGCCTTTCAGGTATCTGGATGCACTGCTGGCCCATGTGCTCAATAAGGTCTTTGAGATATCCCCCCAGGAGCCCCAGTTCTTTGCCCTTCCACATCCCCTGGAAGTGCTTCCTGTCGGATTGCTGCTAGAAGACCTACCTCCTATTGCAAGTTACATTTTAGTACAAAAAAGAGGGATCTTCCTGCTCAACCACAATCCATTTAATTTGTTTTTTCTTCCTAGCACCCAGCGAACCTGTGGTCCCCTCGAGCTTCTGTAGCAACTGAGCTGTGTTTGGATAGAGGCTTGTGTTCACCCCACGCTGCCTCCTCTCAACCCAAGGAAGCCAGATCTCAGGCATGGGTGGGTCCTTGGCCAGGGACCCTTTGGCTGAGAGTCTGAGCTTAATTCATGGTTGTCCAAAAGCAGTCACTTGGCCATGACCGAGGCTGTGCAGAGCTGACTGACTGTAGAAAGTACTGGTCTTCCACCCCCACCTGCCTCAGTGAGGCATGCCCGGAGACTCACCCAGCCCAGGGAGTCACCATTCCCTGGTCTGGAGGGCCAATGCTATATAAAGCAATGGCCTGTGTAGTTTAATCTTGTACCTCCTCATTTTCTCCCACAGGACCGCCCTGGATAGGGTTGTGAGCCACAGAGCTTTCTCCCTGAGGCCTCCTCCTTCAGCCTGCTCAATTCCATGAGTAGCCCCAGAGCCCTCTGGGAAAAAGGGCTGGCTGAAAAGGTGCTGCATCCGCTAAGGCTTGGAATGGGAATGAGCTAGAATGCTCTTTCTTTCCTTCAGGTCCTTTCTGTTACTGTCTCTAACTTCTGGCTGGCTTCTATTTATCCTCACCTTGGCAGGACCTGTGTGGAGCCACCACCTGTGACACGCTGGGCATGGCTGACGTGGGCACTATGTGCGACCCCAAGAGAAGTTGCTCTGTGATCGAGGATGATGGGCTCCCATCAGCCTTCACCACTGCCCATGAGCTGGGTAAATCTGGAGGGGGCGCTTGGATGGGGTAGGAGAGCTCTCTCCTGGGTCTTCCTGGGGTTCTCTGGGTGCTAGGGTGAGGGGGAGACACATGGATTTTGCTTTTTTTGTGTCCTGAAGCCTTAGGGATACTTTCCCAGGGTTAGAGTCTTCCATAGCAATGGTTTTGTTTGATTTTCTCTGATGGCCCCGGCTCAGTTGGCCAGTGATACTGTCCGAGGACCTAAGCAGCCAGAGTGTCTCATCAGTTAGGTGCTGAGAGGAAAATAAGTCAAATACCCTGCTGTCCTCAATGATCCCACAGTCTGATGGGTGGGACAGAGAATACAAGAACCCGATCTTGGGGACATCTGCAAAGTAATCTACCCCTGCATAGAAATGACCCTCCTGAAAGCCATTGACAGGGACCTCTAGCTTCCCAGCTGACCCTCCTCACAGCCATGCTCACGGCCTCTAAACTGCACAGCCCTGTGTGTTTTCTTGCCTCACCCAGGCCATGTGTTCAACATGCCCCATGACAACGTGAAAGTGTGCGAGGAGGTGTTCGGGAAGCTCCAAGCCAACCACATGATGTCCCCAACGCTCATCCAGATCGACCGCACCAACCCCTGGTCAGCCTGCAGCGCGGCCATCATCACCGACTTTCTGGACAGTGGGCATGGTAAGACAGGGTGACAGAGGGGGAGCATCCATGCTGTCACCGTTGGTGGCACTCGCCACTTCTCTGGACCTGTGCTCTGTTGCCTAAGGTGTGCCTGACCCTAGAGAGCTGGGCTCTGAAGTGAGTCCATTCCATTGCCCCTTGCTTCCTTCTCTCCCTACCCTTCAGCCACTGGGCCGACCAGGCCTCGCCTTCCCCACCTCTTCCCTAATGAATGCCCTGGGCTCTCTGCAGGAGACTGCCTCCTGGACCAACCCAGCAAACCCGTCGCCCTGCCCGAGGACCTGCCGGGTGCCAGCTACACCCTGAGCCAGCAGTGTGAGCTGGCCTTTGGCGTGGGCTCTAAGCCCTGTCCCTACATGCAGTACTGCACCAAACTGTGGTGCACTGGCAAGGCAAAGGGGCAGATGGTGTGCCAGACGCGCCACTTCCCCTGGGCTGATGGCACCAGCTGCGGCGAAGGAAAGTTCTGCCTCAAGGGGACCTGTGTGGAGAGACACAACCTCAATAAGTACAGGGTGAGTGTGCTAGGGGGGTGCAGACTCTGGGCCCTCTGCTGGGAACTGGACTCATCCTAGATTTGCTCTGTGACCACAACTGTATCCTATTGCTGTGCTGTGCCTCTACTTCCCTGTCTCTGATTCTGTTGCCTTCTTGACTCTAAGATGGGAGAGGAAAGGTATGGTAGGTGAGGACACTTGGTGAGGCCTTAGGCAGGTAGGAAAGCCCTTCAACCCGAGCAAAGGGTCCCAGTGCTGCTCTCTGCGCCTTGTCCTACCTCGGGAAGAACTCTGGACCCAGACCTGAACACACTTGAACATTGGACTTGCTCACTTGCTGGTTCCTTCCTTTCCTCCCTCACCTCTTTCTGGGTGTGTGCCATTTTCAGGGAGCTGTGGGCCCGAGATGAACAAGGCTCGGAGCTGCAAGGAAGCAGATCCTGGGCCAGCCTCGGTAACTTGCCACGTCCTCGACCAAGTGTTAGTTTCTCTTGTGATGGCTGTTTTCTGAAGCTGAATCATAATGGAACACATTTTATTTTTCCTGATAAGGAGGAATAGCAATCAAACCAGAGCAAATCCAAAACCCCAGATGCTCTCTGAACATAGTAAACACTTTAGGGCCTGGGTTGGGACAGGAAAGGGATTTGCAGTTTCCAAGGCAGGAATAAGAAGTCCCTCCTAGTCTGCCTTCCCCACCCCGGCCCGGCTGCATGAGGGCTTGGCGTGGGGTTTTGTGTACACAGAAGCAATATAATCAAAAAGCATTCTCCCAGCACTTTAGCAATTGCCTTGAGATGGGTGTGGTACAGAATTATGTAAAATCTTTTTCTGTGTTCTGAGAATACATATTTAAGTAAACTTTAGCCATTTATTAGGCAACAACCCATTGTGTGCAGGGAGCTGTGTAGGATCCAGTGGTGGTCAGAAAAATAAGTAAAACTGGGCCATGCTCAGAGGGCTCACAGGCCAGTGGGGAAGCTGGAAGTGGAGCTGTGGAGAGGTGCACATTACGTGTTAAGGCAGAAGTATGAACACGTATCACGGGAGAACAGGGGGTGAGAGATTCGTGATCATTAGAGGGGTCTGAGAAAACTCTGATGGCGGGTCGGATTTGAAGAGAGCCTCAAGGGATGAGCGGGAAGAGGTGGAATGGAGACGTAGCGAAGTCAGGGAGGTGGGCAAGCTGGAGGGGTGGGTGGATGAGGGCTCTCTTGGATTCAGCTTTGGGAATGTGGTGTGAGGCTGGACTACAGTTGCCTTGACCACCGGGCTGATGCATTTAGACTAGAAGGTCCTGAGTGCAGGCCAGTCACGGCCACGGATGCTCTTGAGAAGATGAGTCAGGAGGGTAAGGAGACTGGTCAAGAGGACAATGGATATAAGAAATGTGATTGGAGAAGCACGATCTTTCCACATGTGTTCTAGAATTCTCAATTCATCAGCAGCAAAATCCACCATATTCTCAACCTTTTTTTTATGAACAGTCTCTTCACTAAACTTGTTTCAACTGAAACCTAGCCCTTCACATAGGACATGGTCCTAAGTGGCCAAGGTTGAACACAAAGCTTCTCCTGGTCCCCCAGGAGAAGCTCCCCCAGGGACCTCAGGGACCTCAGCTGCAAGAATACCGCCCTGACCACCGAGGCCCTATTTTCCCAGCCCATTCCCTCTAGTGTTTGGGCTGCAACAACCCTTCCATCCCATCTGTACCCACAGTCTATCGATCAGGCCATTTTGTCTTTGCTCCTCACTCTTCTCATGCCCTCAACAGCCTCTTTACTGAGCCGAGAGTCCATGGCTCATTGTTCAAGGTGCTCCTTCACGCACATGGCTACTGCCGTGCCCCCATTCACTTGGATGAGACACCACCTTGGTGGAATCCAGCCCTCTCACCTACTCAGTTGTGCCGGAGTAGACAAATGTGGCTGGAGAAGGACATGCTCAGCTTAAATCCATGACCCGGAAACTTGGATGGGCCCGTGATGCTGCCCACAGGTCATATCATAGGTTAATTCTCTAGTTCACTCACTCTCCCACCTCCTAAAGTATCATTTTACACCGTCACCCCTCTCCTCCTATTACCAAATGTCCCTTCCTCATTTTTACGTTTTCCAGGAACATTTCTCCCTATTTCACTAGGAAAAAACAAGCAATAAAATAATCAGAAGAGAACTTCCACCAACTCCCACCACTACATCCACCGTCTGCCCTGCTTCTATGCCCATATTCTCTCCTTTGTCTCCTTGAGGATGGGTGACCTGTGCATACTCTCATCTGAGGCCAGCCTTTATGCTTTGCATTGGCATGTGGTCCCCTCATATCCATTCCAGGACAGCGCTCCATCAATTCCCCTCTCTCCTGCAGTATCAGATTTCCTCATCCTGAGTTGAATCGTTCTTATCTGGGTGCAAACTCACTGTGACTTTTCCTGTCTTACATAAAACTTCTCATGATCCTACGTCCTCTCCATATACTGCAGCTGATTGCTCTGACTCCCTTTATGGCAGAGTTCCTTGCAAGAGTTGTATCAACTTGCTCTGTCCAGTTCCTGTCTTGGCATTTTTCTCTGGAGTCCATTCCAACCAGGGTCTCATTCCCAGCATCCCTCCAGAGTAGCTCAGTAAGGCCATGAAATGGCCTCCACATTGCTAAAGTCAGCGATCAGGTGCTCCTGACCTGCAGCAGCATTTGTGTGTCGACCCCTCTCTCCCCTGGGAAGCAGTCTTCACTGTCTCCTGGTTGCCTCCTCTCCAACAGGCTGCCCCTTCCCAGTCTCCTTCCCCAATTCCTCCTTGCACTCTCGTTTTCCCAGTGTGGGAGAGCTCAAAGGCTCCGTCTTTGCCCTCCCCACTGTTCACACTAACTTCTTGGGTGATTTGTCTAGACCATTGGCTTTAATCACTATATTTCTACATCAAAGACTCCCAAACTTGTATGTCCAGCACAGACCTCTCTCTTGAACTACAGACCTGAGTGTCCCACTGAATCTTGATATCTCAATGTGGATAACAAATAAACATCATAAACACATCCAGGGAACCGAACTCCCAATTATTTCCCCTAAACCTCCTTTGGTGGCTCCATCTTCCAGTTGCTTGTGCCAATACCACTTTTCTCTCACCTCACGTCCAATACTTCAGCAATTCCTGTTCATTCTGTTTGCAGAATAGACACAGGTTCGAACCATTTCTCATCACCTCATCTGCTGTCACCTGGGTCGAAGCCTCTATCACATCTTCCCTGGGGTATTGTGTTTGCTCCCTGACTGAGCTGCTTGCTTCTGTTCCTACTCCTTACACACTATTTCCACCACAGCAGCCAGAGGGGTCCTTTAAAATGTAAGTCAGGTCATGCCACTTCCGGGGCTTTACTCATCTCTTAGAATGAGTGAGCCCTACCCTGACCAGGTAGCTTAATTGCTTAGAGTGTTGTTCCAATACGCCAAGGCTGTGGGTTCGATCCCTGGTCAGGACACATATAAGAATCATTCGATAAATGCATAGATAAGCAGAAGAGAAAATCGATGTCTTTTTCTCTCTTTCTTCAAAATCAGTTAAAAAAGAATGAGTAAGCCCTAACTCTCCCTTCCTCTCCTGCTTCACTCACTCTTGTGACCCTGGAGAACTCCAGGGCGCTCCCTCCTCCAGGTCCTTGCATTTGCCCCCTCTGCATGGAACGTTCTTTCCCTAGTATCTGCACAGCTCTTTCCCATACATCCTTTAGGCCACTGCAGAAATGTCACCTTTGTAGTGAGGGCTCTGTGACCCCTTACAATACTGAGCACCCCAACTCACAGAGGCCCTTCCCATCTCTCCCCCTCACCTGCCTTTAACCCCACCTGACACTATGTGCACAGGCTTATTTGTACTGTCCTCCTTGCCCTGCTTGGATGCAGTCGCTCTGAGGACACAGATTTGCTGCACGTGGGGTCAGACCTGTAGTAGGAACTCAACAAATACTCGGTGGATGAACGAATGAATGGCTCTGGGAGGAGCACGATGCATGTTTCCTGTGGGAATGGGTAGGAAGAAGTGAGGTCAGGCAAAACCCCCCGCAGCATCATCTCAGAAGCCACAGGAATGAGGTTAAGAACTGCAGAAAAACGAGACGACGAGGCCCAGGCCCAGGCTCTTCCAGTCTTTCCAAGGTCTTTGCTGACTGAGGGCAGCTTCCGTGGTGTGATGGGGACAAAACCCACGTTGTTAGGCACTGAGTGGGGAGCAGACGGAAAGAGCAAACATCAAGGACTCTCTTAGAAGCAGAAGGGTGGGTTGTGGGGAGGCACCAGTTTGAGGGGAAGCTGGGGCTAAGGGAGAGTGATTTTTTACAGGGTGAGACAGGCATGTTGACACAATGAAACCGGAACTACCTGACAGAAGGATAGATAGAATAAATAGGCTAAATATACAAACTCTAGCATTTGCATTGCATGCAGCCAGCTCCTGATTAGCTCCATGTGGATTAGTGGTTTTGGATGATCTGTGACAGTGTTTTAATCCCAGGCCCGTACAACGGGGCTGATTCCTTTATTGCCCAACTGATGCGTGCTTGGGGGATAAAAACTCACTTTACTGTCATCATAAGAAAACATCATGAAGACTATAAATTTTCTATCCCCTCTCCACCCTCTTAAAAAATAAGACAACACTGCCTCATTCACCCCGAAGCCAAATGGAGTTTTAAGATTGCCTAATAGTTTCATGTCTATCTCCTGTTAGCACAAACATTAGAACTGCTTATAGTGAAACTTCTTTAAATTCAGTCCCCAGTTGAAGTGAAGATTAGTCCCGTTTGGAGAAAAGCCTGAATTATTAAACATTTATAGATATAAATATTCAGATCTCTGTGGCTTCCTGGCAGGGCTGGGGGCTGGCCACGTCTTAGATTCAGAGACTGGTGCGTGCACTGACACTTCAAAAGGAGAAACTTTGAACTCCTGCGTGGCAAGCACTGTGCTAGGAATTTTCCTTCACACTCTATCATGTATATCTTCTGTCTGACCACACACCTGAGGACTATGGGCCCTGTTTTTGCAGATGAAGAACCTGAAACTTAGGAAAGTGTAGCATTTGGCTTGCCTGACTTCACAGCCCAAGATGCTTCACTTCTGACTGGCCTCATTTGTTCCTGGGAGCAGTTGGCATCTGCTGATTAATAGGTTAAAGTGTTGTGTGGGCCTAGTGCATGCTAATCATTTGTGTGTTGTTTTTTTCCCTGGAGATACAAAGTGGACTTTGTTTTGGTGGGGTGGGACCCTGGAGGCTCTTCTGCAGGCTCAGGGTGTGGGTGTGGCACCCCGACCCCTGCAGAAGGATAACAGACTCTTCCTCATAGGTGGATGGCTCCTGGGCCAGATGGGAGCCCTATGGCCCATGCTCTCGCACCTGCGGCGGGGGTGTGCAGCTGGCCCGGAGACAGTGCAGCAGCCCCACCCCGGCCAACGGGGGCAAGTACTGCGAAGGAGTGAGGGTGAAATACCGATCTTGCAACCTGGAGCCCTGCCCCAGCTCAGGTGAGGAGGGAGAGCAGTGGTGGCTTGCGCCTGGGGAAGGCCAGGCTGGCGGTCACAGCCCCCACTCTGGGTAATTCGTGGCCACCAATGTATTGAATCAAGATTCTGTGCCTTAGGACAGAGCCTGGGAATGCACAGGTGCACATTCCTTTTGGGATAACCTCTCGGTCTACTCCCTTGGCAAGGAGTAGATGCTTCCTTCCAGATACTTAGACTGGGAGGCCAAGGGCCCCAAGGGGATGGAGTCCCCTTGTTAAGTACTCCCAAGCCCATCTTCACAAGCAGGAATTCATTGGGTTGTCCAGGGCCCATGACCTTGGGTGGGAACAAAATTGCATCTCTATTTTTACTGACCTTTTTTAATGTAAAATTCTGAAATTCCTTCAATTAGAAATTTAGTATATTTTAAAAGATTTTATTTATTTATTTTTAGAGAAAGGGGAAGGGAAGGAGAGAGGTAGAGAAATATCAGTGTGTGATTGCCCCTCATGTGCCCCCTATTGGGGACTTGGCCTGCAACCCAGGCATGTGCCCTGACTGGGAATCAAACCAGTGACCCTTTGGTTTGCAGGCCCATGCTCAATCCACTGAGCTATACCAGCCAGGGCTAGAAATTCACTATTTTTTTTACTAACCAAAATTTAGTAGTAGCAGTACCTGTCACTTTGTCACCAATAGAAATCATGGAAATTTCACATTATATTTTAGTTGTCATAGATTTCTTAAAACACCATTTGTACTCGTCACTACTTCACAATTACAGTGGTTATAGATCATTATTGAGTCTGGTTATTTGTGTTAACAAGGAAGCACATATCATCACAAACATGTCTCAAAAGGTATTGGTAATTGTATGTGTATATAATCGGTATTCTTTGTAACCCATGTAGTTTATTTTACACATTTAATGACATTCTGGAAATAGTTTCAGTAGACCGCTGAAGGGTTCTGTGGCGGGGGCATAAGAGGTGGAGCTTAGGCGGTAATGCCCGCGAAGCTTCACTGACAGGCCTGCTGCTCACCTCCCCTGGTGCGGCCCGGTTCCTAACAGGCCACAGACTGGACCACTACTGGTCCCCGGCCTGAGAGGACCCCTGTTCTATTGCGCAAAGGGCTAGGGTACCTATGAAAGCTGGCTTTCAGGCCAGGTTCCTGGAGAAGGTGGCACAGTGCCTGGGAGACGCCTTAGCGTCTGTGCCCTGCATCCTGTGGTCCCTGCATCCTGTGGTCACAGCCTGATTTGGTGCTTTAAGATGGGGTGGCTTCAATGCTCAGGATCACTCAGCCGAGGGTGGGGAGGAGCTGTTTAGAGCGACGGGAGGCTGAGCACTGGGAGGGATCTCTACTTTGCCCTCCCCTCAGCCCCTCCCTTTAGCTTTCTGCACGTGCTGTCCCCTCCACAGCCTCTGGCAAGAGCTTCCGGGAGGAACAATGTGAGGCCTTCAATGGCTACAACCACAGCACCAACCGGCTCACCCTCACTGTGGCCTGGGTGCCCAAGTACTCAGGGGTGTCTCCCCAGGACAAGTGCAAGCTCATCTGCCGCGCCAACGGCACCGGCTACTTCTACGTGCTGGCACCCAAGGTGAGCGAGCCTGGGTCAGGTCAGAGGAGGTTCAAAGTCTTCAGAGGAGCATCTTGTTGAACAGCCCCCTCTCCATTTCTCCCCCTCCGGGGGTGCTGCAGGTGGTGGATGGTACACTGTGTACCCCTGACTCAACCTCAGTCTGTGTCCAGGGCAAGTGCATCAAGGCTGGCTGTGATGGGAAGCTGGGCTCCAAGAGGAAGTTCGACAAATGTGGGGTGTGTGGGGGAGACAATAAGAGCTGCAAGAAGGTGATGGGACTCTTCACCAAGCCCATGTGAGTTCTGGGCCCTGGAGGGTGTGGCCAGGGTGCAGGGGAGATGAGGGGGTGGGGGCGAGTGGCATTGTGCCAGGCATTGGAAGTTTGTGTTCCATTGGAGTAAATGTCAGATCCTGACCAGTACCCTTGCTATGAAGACCACTCATACTCTTCATGAGTATGACATTCATTCATTCATTCAGCAAACAAAGGGGAATGCTCTAAGAAGACAGCACTCAGCAGGAGATGCTATTCTGGGAGATGGCAGAGAGTTGTTAAGGTCCGTCTACAGTCCTGGACTAAGACTGACCTGGATTCAGATTTCAGATCCCAATATTCTGGGTGGCTTTGGGCAAGTGACACAGTCTCTCTTTTGTTTTCATCCTCACCCAAGGACTTGCTTAGTAATTTTAGAGAGAGGGAGAGAGGAAGGGAGAGACAGAAGGAGAGAGAGAAACGCTAATGCAAGAGAGATACATTCATCAGTTGCCTCCCTCACATGCCCCGACCAGGGATAGAACCTGCAACCCAGGCATGTGCTCTGACTGGGAAATGGGTTTATGGGACGATGCTCCAACCAACTGAGCCACACCGGGCCTGGGCAGTCTCTAGAATCATAGATTTCTTCACTTATAAAGTGGGCATGTCGCTAATATATTTCATGTAGTGCTATTGTTGAGAAGGAAGGGAGTTAATCCAAGTAATTTGCTTAGCGTACTACATGGTGCATAATAAATGCTCGCTAAATGTTCATGATGATGATAACAAAATGTAACTGTAATGGAGGTAAAATGTGACAGCCTCCCCCTCTCCCTGAGCTGAAGCCCTGGCCTTGGAGACCGGGTCAAGGTGAGAATGGCACTAACTGTAGAGAGAGGCAGGCGGGAGGCTGGGACTGAAGGAATCCCCCTTCCCAGGAGGCCTGTGCTGGGGCCAGCGGAGGAAGTGTCTCTGGGCCTCTTCCATTCCCAAGCCAGAGCTGTGGCCACCTAGTTTGAGCTCTCTGAGGTCTGGCACACTCCCTTTTATTTCCCAGAGGAGTGTGCTCCTCTGAAAGTCCTGACCCATGTCTGGGAGCAGCTGGGCCAGGCAGAGTCCCTGGGGTCTCATTGGAGGGGCAGGTATGGTTGGCTCTGACAATTTGGGAGTCCGGGTGCTGTTGATGGCTGGCCAGGAGCCTCAGCTACATGTCCGCCCCCTCCTCCCCAGACACAAGGCCCTCTGCTGAGCCCCTAGGTGGGCACCTTCTCTGGTCACTTGGATGCAGCAGTTCATTGGTGTCCTAGGCTGTCCTTCACAGGAATCTGCAGGGGACAAGGGGCAAGTGAAGAGTGAAAAGTTAATACCTCCAGACTTGTTTCACTGGTGAAATGACAAGTGCTCCTTTCACAGACTATTGGAACTGGAAGGGACCTTTGATGTCATCTAGTTTAACCTACTCCTTGTATAGATGAGGACGCTGGGACCTAGAGAGACTGACTTTCTTAAAGCCACCAGGAAGTTGGGGTTCCAGCCAAGGCTTGATCCGGGTCCCTGACTCCAGGGCCACGCGTGCCTGTGCACTGAGGCACCAGCCTGGGACTGCAGCCTGACTCCCTCCTCCTCCTCCTCCCCTCCCCCTCACAGATATCCAGGGCATGCCCAATCTGTGCCAGGTGCTAAGCTCACGCTTTATGTGCTGTAGCTCATTTCATCCTAATCACTGTGCCATGAGGTTTGTGTGACTGTGACCACTAAGTGAGCTATCTAAGGCCAAGGCTAAGGGTGTGGTAGGCATCCCTTGGACTCCACCCTTCTGCAATCAGTCAGACGCTGGAATTTACCCAAGTGTCATTGTGTCGAAGAGAAAAAGATCACGAGGTGACATGGTGGGCATGTTTAGTTCAAGGTGACCTGAAGACAGTCCCCTCCCCTGTCCTCCTGGCCCACCCCAGGTTCTGCAACAGGGGAATCCGTTAGGACTTTGGAGGGATCAGGTCTTGCAGTCCAGGCTTATGTCTAAGGCTCCTCCCCTTCCCACCACAGGCATGGCTACAACTTCGTTGTGGCCATCCCCGCCGGCGCTTCAAGCATCGACATCCGCCAGCGGGGCTACAAGGGGCTCGTTAGCGATGACAACTACCTGGCCCTGAAGAACAGCCATGGCAAGTACCTGCTCAACGGGCACTTCGTGGTGTCACCCATGGAGCGGGACCTGGTGGTGAAGGGCAGCGTGCTGCGTTACAGTGGCACAGGCATGGCGGTGGAGAGCCTGCAGGCGTCCCGGCCCATCCTGGAGCCCTTGACCGTGGAGGTCCTCTCTGTGGGGAAGATGACGCCCCCGCGGGTCCGCTATTCCTTCTACCTGCCCAAAGAGCCTCGGGAGGACAAGCCCTCCCACCCCAAGGACCCCCGGGGCCCCGCTGTGCTCCACAACAGTGTCCTCAGCCTCTCCAATCAAGTGGAGCCGCCCAACGACAGGCCCGCAGCGCGCTGGGTGGCGGGCAGCTGGGGGCCGTGCTCCGTGAGCTGTGGTGGGGGCCTGCAGAAGCGGGCGGTGGTCTGCCGTGGTGCCCTGGGGCAGCGCACAGCATCTGCCTGCAACACGACCCATCGGCCAGTGGAGACGCGCACCTGTGGGGACCCCTGCCCCACCTGGGAGCTTGGGACCTGGTCGCCCTGCTCAAAGAGCTGTGGCAGGGGATTTAAGAGACGTCCGCTCAAATGTTTGGGCCACGGAGGGCGGCTGCTGGCCCGGGACCAGTGCAACCTGCGTCAGAAGCCCCAAGAACTGGACTTCTGCATCTTGAGGCCATGCTGAATAGGACCATCCCTTTCTCCTCCTCATTGTCCACCCCATGGGTACTGCCAGTGCTCTGGCTAGCTGGAGCTGTGGGCACAGGGCAGTGGCCAGGGGCCCATGCCACTATGTCACCACAGCCAGGACTAGGATCATGGGTGGGAGCGAGCGGTTCCCTCCTCTTCCCTGGCCTGGGCAGGGAGCTAAGTCACTAACGCACAGTCTACCTCACACCTGGCTCCTCTGGGGCCCAGTCTCGGGGAGAGGCTGAGAGGTGCGGGTGCTGGGCAAGAAGGTGCTGGGATCCAGTTGCCAAGAGACCTGGAGGATGGGCACTCCCAGGCAGAACTTCAGGGACCTTGGCCCCCATAAGGGAGGCCATAGGCTGCTGGAAGAGCCATGGCCCAGCAGCTGGGCACCCTTAGGTGACCCTGGGGGCTCTGAGCCATCTCGAATAAGGTGCTTTTAGCCCACATTCCCTTTCTGACTGACATGGACTGAACAATAAAAATGGGCTTGGGAGTGAGTAGGAACTGAGTGAAGAGTGGGGCGAGGTAGGCCTGTGGCTTGGGCCAGTCTCGTTGGGAAGAGCTGGATGCACTGGGGGAGTCCTGAGGCTCCTCATCCTCCTTCTACCCTTGGCCCCTTATTATAGAGACACCACTTCTCTCCATGTCACCCAGGACACCAGACTAGTGGGAGGGCTTTCACACAGGTGTGCTCTGAGGCTTTGCAGGTAGAGCTAGGAAGTCAATAGGGAGCCTGTTGTTTTCTTTAAGAGGGATCCGGCCATTCAAAAAATGCGAGACTTGTAAGGGGAGGTGGATTCTGGGGCTGAAGCAGGGAGTTGGGGAGATCCAGAAGGCTCTGCTGTCACTGGGGCTCTAGGATGGGGAGCAGGAGGCCCCAGTTCTGATGGCTCCTTCCTCCAGGGAGGCAGGTATGAATCAGGCTGATGCCTTAGGCTCTGCATCATCTCAGAGAACCTTCAAAGTGGGCACGGTCCTGTGCCTACTAAGAGGGCATGGGATATGCCCCGGAGGGCTGGGTGCTGAAAATCCACATGCTGGTCTTCATCTGGACAGCTCCACGCAGTCTGGCCTTGGGCACGTCACATTGCATCCCAGGCTGTGGTTTCTGCAGTTGCAAAATGGGGTGCACGATTTGCTACCTCAGGCTGTGCTCTCGGGGAACCCACCCTGTCCCTCCCCTGGGGCAGTGGTGTCTTGGTGCTTCCTGAGGCCTCGGCTGTCATCCTGTGTAGACTGAGCTGTCCAGACACAAAGATGAGCTTGGGTGCCTGGCCTTCTGCTCCCCACAGCCTGGCCATGCCCTGTGGCTCCGAAAACAGACAGGGCCTGTTTCTTCAGGTGCTCTGGAAGCTGGTTTTAGAGACCCGAGAATCCGTCACTTGACCCAAGGGCCCTTGATAACTGCCAGTGGGGACTGCTGCAGACCTGTCTTATCTTGGAGACATCTTAGGGGCGTAGAAACCAGGACATTTCCTAGAGCTCCAAGTGGGAAGATGTTTGGGGTTAAAGATTATTTGGTCCAGGGAGGTATGTCTTGAAGGTTCAGCTGCCCCAGTACGCACATGCAAGATTCTGCTTCTGAGTATAGGAAACATGTCCCAGACTTCAGTGAGGGGACATTAGGGCAAGTGTCTTTTATTTGGTTTCCCCTAAGAGTCAGAATCCACCAAGCAGCCAGCCAGCCAGGTGGGCCTCCGGGGTGGTGTTCTCAAGCCAGTTGGACCCTGGGCTGAGCCTGTGGGCAGAGTCCCCCCAATGGGGCAGCGTGCAGACCCCACTAGCGGACGACAGCACTGCACCCCGTGCTTGGTGCCCCCGTCCTCGGCGAGGAGAGGGTGGCTCGGGGGCTGTGTGGAAGAGGTGGGGAGTGGGTGGGTGGGAGGGGAGCTGCTGTCAGCGGGGCGCTTGGCCTGCTGGTGGAGCAGCTGTACAAATCACTTCAAGGAGGGACAACCGACCTTGTCCCTGACACAAGCTGGTCTCAATGCTCTTTTCTGTCGTGATGTTTTTCACTTTCCTTATTTTTCCTTTTTAAAAGATGTATGACCAAGACAACTTGGGAGGTTTGTCCCGTCTTTGACCATTTCACTACTCCAACCATGCCCTCCAAGGCTGAGCAGAGAGAAGCCTTGAGGCACAGGTTTCTAGGGAGGGAATAAAAAGTTAAGGTGGCATTGCATGTCTAATGGAAGAAGAGGAACGTTCTGGAGGCTCCAGCAGCTTCTTCGGTGGGGCGTGGACCAGAAAGGATCTGGGCTCAGGAGCCCTCTGCCTCCTCTGCCTGTTGTGCGCACTGATTGGAGGAGCCCGAGCTTAGGGGCCTCGCCAGGCTGGAGGGGGCATCAGGGGAGCCGGGGACAGGTGGAGAGACTGAAGCATTTCCTCCCTGGAGTTGGCTCCAGAAGGCACGAGGCACTGCCCTGTAGGGAGCGCCCCTCTGGTGTCTGGTTCTTTTGCTTTCCACACGCTGCGGAAGGGCAGAAGGGCGGAAGGGCCTGGGTACCGGCTGGGTGGTGTATACTGTGTATACACGGGGGCTGGCTGCTGCGGGGACGACGGCCTGCTCTAATAAAAGCTGTACGTATTTAAAATCTGTGTGCTGCCTCTAAGAGCTCACCTCCTCTGTGAACACCTTCCCCATTTCCATGTAACACCCGCCCCCTGCCCGCCACAGTGCTAGGGCCTGGGGTGTAACGGGGATGAAGACAGACACGGGCCGGGTCATGCAGCCAGCCGAGAGGGCAGGGCAAACGAGGAGCAGGCAGAGTGGCAGGACCGTGGCAGACGTGGTAAGAGCCAAGAAGAGGTAAACTGATGCTGAGAAGGAGACCTAAGGTGGGGGTGTGTGGGTAGAGTAACCGGGGAAGGCCTGGCCCAGGATGGGACACAGTCCTGTGGAACGGGGACCTGAGTCTTCCATCAGGGGAGCAGCCTGCGGGCTTGGGGGCCGGAAGGAGCAGGGCAGCCTCGGGGACTGAGCTGTGGTGAGGAGGGAGGCCCAGGAGAGGCCAGAGGGCCCACAACGCAGGGCTCCCGGTTACCTGCCTTAGGCGGAAGCCCCGTGTTTCCGGAGGGCAAGTTCCATTCTGTGTGGAGAAGTTTCTTGCTTCCTAGTTCTGCTGTGGTTTGTCAGTGATGGCAAGTAGGCAGGGAAGGGGTGGGGTGCTTTTTAAATGACCTCCAACTGGGCCCTGGCCAAGTGGCTCAGTTGGTTGGGGTGTTGTCCCCGTAACCAAAAGGTGATGGGTTCAAGCCCCAGTCAGGGCACACACCTAGGTTGCAGGTTAGATCCCTGGTCGGTCAGGACGCATACGGGAGGCAACTGATCTATGTTTCTCTCACACATCCATGCTTCTCTCTCTCTCCCTTCCTCTCCCACTAAAACCAGTAAACATATCCTTGGGTGAGGATTAAAAATTAATAATAATGTCTAACTGAGTCCAGAAACTTGTGTTGGTATCAGGGCTGAGATCCTCTCTTGGAATCCCATTTCTGGTCTGCGAGGTGGGAAAGGTCACTTTCATATTTAGGATGCTTCTAGCATTCAGCAGCTGAGTTTCTGGGTGCAGTTTGGGTTTAGGCTTTGGGAGAGGCCTCAGGGAGAGTGAGTGTCTCAGGAGCCGATTTTAGATCCAAAGGGCTCCAGGGCGAGGGGTCCTGAGTGGGGGCTGGGACAGAGCTTCCACACTGGAGGAAAGTTCTGGTGGGGAGAGGGGCAGCCAGAAGAGCCCGCCTGACAGGAGAGAAGTCGGGAAGGGGTCTGGAGGTGTTCACGATGTCTAAGCCAGAAGTCAGCAACTGTACAATCTTTGTAAAATTACTCAAAATGCTATCACATTCCTCGGCTTATTTTTGTTATCCCTTCTGTTTTCCATTACAGCAATTGGCAATAAAACCTTTCTAAGGAAAAGTTCCCATGGATTGGTTTAGGGGTAAATGAGGGCTTTTGCTGCTCACAACACTCTTGCCATTGAAGGCGTGGGGTTTTCCCCCGTGCCAAGCAATCCTCCAGCTCTGCGGACGCCACCAGGGTGTCCTATGATTTCATTTATTTCTGACAGTACCTCAGTGGAATCGGCCGCAGACTCCACAGGTCTGGGGGCTCAGTTCCACAAGGCCACCCTCACTTCGGACACCCGTCGCAGTCAGCCTCGCTTTTGACCGACTTCGTGCCAAGGCGAGGGTTTCCACGACCCCCCTCAGGGGAGACAACTTGCTGGGATGGTTCAGAAAACTTGGGGCAACAGTGACTGTGCTCACTGGTTTATTAGAAGGGGTGTGACAAAGGATGCCGGTGAGCAGCCACGGATGAGGCCCATAGGGCGAGGACTGAAGTGTCTGAGAGCAGGCGCTTCTGTCCCGGTGGATTTGGGGTCTGTCACCCTCCCTGCATGTGGCTGTGCTCACCTGTAGTCTGGAGATTTTTATGGAGACTTCCTCTGTAGGCATGATGGATTGTGAGGTCAATCTCCAGCCCTCTCCCCTCCCCAGAGGGTGGGTGGTGGGGCTGACAGTCCCAGGTGTCTTAGCACGGTTTGGTCTTCCTGGTGATCAGCTGCCTCCGGGGACATGCAGGAGCTCACCCAGAGCCACCTCATTGGAACAAAAGACACTTCTATCACCCAGGAAATGCCAAGGGTTTTAAGAGTTTCTGTGTGGGGAAGGAGGGAGGCAGAGATCAATATTCATAATCAATGTGAATATATATTTCTTACTATGTCGCAGCAAATGAAGAGGAAGGAGAGGGGGCTGGGCCCCACCTCAGGAGAGCTGCAGGCAAGGTACGGGTAACAGCTTACAATTGCACGAAGTCGCCTGGAGCAGGAAGGCTGCCTGCCTTTTTAAGGCTTTCTGGAGATGGAAGGAGCAGTTTCCTAACCTCGCTGGCCTTTGAGGAGGGGCGGGAACAATTTGCTTTGTAATTCATCCTCGGGAGAGGAATGTATTTTTTGTCCCAGTAGAGAAAAAGCCTCAATAATTGTCAAAGGTCTTGACTCCCTGGGGCACACTCCCCCTGCCCAGAGAGGCCTGGCGGGTCCCCAGCAGGCTGAGCTGGCAGGGCTGGTGGCAGCGTGTGTGACCCAAAGAGTCTTTCCGTGGCTCCTTGGCTGGCTCCCAGCCCTGCTGGGTGAGTCAGCCCCGAAGTCTGCAAACCTAGCAACAGATCCCAGAGGAGCGGAATATCTCCCCCTTCAAGCTCTCCAGAAGCCACCATATCACTCCCAGCCCACAGCAGCCTGAGAGGATGACAATGACATGGTCACCACTCCCAACTGTGGGGCTCCGCCACCCAGAGGCTCAGTGCCTGGTCCCCTTGCCGCTCCACTGGGAAGCCCTCTTGTGTTTGTTCCCCTGTGTTTGGTCAGCAACATACAGCACATTCCAAGTACTGGCCTGAATGTTGTGGAGAGAGATAAGAGTTCCTGGCTCCCAGAGGCATTCTGAAGAAGAAACAAAACTATTTGTTTCCGAAGGAGAATGATTTTGGCAGAAAGGGCAAGATGCAGAGGAAGAGAGAAAGGAGAAATTCTTCATGAGAAATCGGATCGGGGAACGTGGTGAAAATGTCGTCATGGAGAGTGGTGGGAGGTTGATGAGATCTTAGTCACATCCTTAAATTGTCACAGTCCATTCTTCCTGCCTCCTCTCTGCTGCCCCTTCTTGGGGCACATTGGGCTTCTGACTAGCTGTCGAAATGACCTCATGGGACTGGGTGTCTAGTCGCAGTAGGAGGACCCATCACTTCTGCCATGGGTGATGCAGTGGTGTTCTGGATTTTGAGAAAAGACCCCCTGGGAGGTATGAGGAACTGTGTTCAGGAGAGAGGCATGACCTTTCTGGACTGCGCTTGCAGTGACCTGGGCAGCACTTACACCAGCACCTGTCAGTGACAGTTTCCAAGAAGGAGGCTTCCCTGGGAACACCCATCAAACCGAGAGGGAGGACAGCCGTCTCCTCTGAGCTGTGAGGACCCTGCTCTGAGTGGGCACTGATCTGGTATCCAGACGTGATCCCCTCGGGTCTGCACAACCGTCCTCTGAGGGCTGATCAACCCAGAATGAAACCAGCATTTCGAATTGTGGAGTAACTTGTGCAAAGTTGCCCAGGCTGGTGCGGGGCCGGGATTCCAACTCCGGTTTGCCTCCTCCCAGAACCAGTCTCTTCCCCACTCGCTCCGCTGCAGTGTAGGAGGTCGCGTCAGCCTCTCGGCAGGGCAGGGAGACGATTGCCTGGTCATTTCTTTTTCCCTGAAAGATTCCTTGGCATGACTTAGGAGTATGTTCTTGAAGCAATGTTTTGTGATTTCCAAGGGACCTAGTAACAGGACTCAAACTGGCCCTGATTCCTCTAATCTCTCCTAATGGGAAATCTACTCACTCGATTGGTTTCTTGTATGTTTCCCAGTGGAGCTTCTTCTGAAGTTCCTAGGGCTGGCATTTGACTTTCGGGACCACCCTGCCACCAAATGAACCTGGAATTCAGAGGTGCTGGAAATCTGGAATGGTTTGAACTACTCTGAGTGTCGAAGGGAGGAGAAGAATGGTGAAAAGTGAGTGAGGCCCCAGCAATGGAGTCCAGCAACCCCTGTGGCTTTTTATTTTCTCCAGAAACCTCCAGACCTTTTCTTCCCCTTCCTTTTCCTTAAAATAATCATTAAATATTTAAGACATACAGAAGGGACAAAAAATAAAATAAAATAAAGTCCAGGTGCTTTATTTTATTAATCAGCCAGCATGAGAAATAAAACATCACTAACAGAGTCGAAGGACCCTGCGGAAGCCCCTTTACCCCCCATCAGGGGTAACCATCATCTTGAATTTGCTGCTTATCATCCCTAGACATTCCTTTATCCTTTCCCTACATCTGTCTGTGCCCCTGAACAACACACAACTTCCTTCGCAGGCATTCCAACTGTGTATGCAGGGTGGTCCTGCATATACCTGCATATTTCCGGTGTTTTTCTGCAATTTACTCTCTGCTTAATGTTACATCTGGTGTAGTCATTCCTGTGGATACATGTAGTCCAAACTCACTTGTTTTTCAGTCTGGTATATTATTTCATCATTTGGATATGAGTGATGGGCACTGAGGTTGTTTCCAGAATTTTGCTAATGCAAACAATCCTGCCGTGGAAATTCTTGTACATGTTTTCTGGTGTGTGTATTATATGAGAGCTTTTAGGGGTGTAATTTCTGGGCCATAGGGCACTGTCAGCGTTATTGGGAGCTATTTGACCATGTCCGGGATTTTGCCAATTTGCCTTTCATTTTTCAGGGGCTCCTTCTCTGCCAACTGGGATTGCTTCCTGACCCATTTACTGTTAGGTAGGATTCACATCTCTCCAATTTCTCCCTCTCCCTCCCTCCCTCTCTCCCCCTCTCCTTCTCTCCCCACTTCTATCCCTTTCTCTCCCTCTTATTATCAGCCAGGATTCTTCCAGGAAGTAGATGGCATGCTCGAATTAGGGTAACTTGAGAAGAGCATTGAATAAATGAGAGTTTACAAAGCTGTGGGCGAGGGGTAAGGAAACCCCAAGAGCTAGTGCAGCGGCCCAGGCTGGTGGTAATGGTTGACGATCCCTCGCCAGGACTTGTACAGAAGGTGCTGACTGATGATTCGTTCTCACACCATCTCCCTCTCTCCCCACTTCCTCTCTCTCAGTTTCCACATGTGTCCTGAAAGGAGAGGGGAGAAAGGTTACGGGACCCAGAGGTAGAGAGGTCTATGTAGATAGGCCGGTCGGACAGGTGCTGAAACTTCTGACTGGGGACTCGGTCGTGGTTGCTTTATCTACAAAAGGGGAAATCACAGTACTTGCCTCATACAGCAACTGTGTGAACTCAATGGGCTCATGTGTTCAGCACATGGCCTAGCATGCAGTAAGTGCTCATTAAATGTCAGCTGGTTATTACTCTAAACCGGGAGTAAGTTCAGAAGCTCGGGAATTCTCAAAGAATTTTCATAGTTGTCATTTCCCAATCTGTGTTGAAATGTAAGTGGGTGAAGGTTATTCTTCTCAGAGTTGTTTCCTGACATTTAAGAAAGTAGTGAATGTGGCCTTGACCAGTTGCTTAGTTGGTTGAAGCATCATCCCATGCACCAAAAGGTTGCAGATTCGATCCCTCGTCAGGGCTTGTACGGAAGGCAGCTGACTGATGATTCGTTCTCACATCATCTCTCTCCCCCCACCCCTTCCTCTCTCTCTAAAAGTCAATGGACATATCCTTGGGCGGGGATTAAAAAAATAAAGCAAATGAGGTATCTCCATTTTTTTGTACTTTTCTGGGACTCTAGCCTTTTATATAGCTCCTCAGAAGTCAATATGGTTCCTGCTTTCTAAATATTGTGGAGTTGTTTTGGGGAGGTGAATCTTCAAGATTCTGGAGACTATGTTTCTCATTCTTCTTCCAAAGTTTTATTATGAGAAATATCAGACATACAAAACTGGAAAGAATAATGAAGAGAATAATTTATATCCATTTGTGAGTGGAATAATAAAGAATATCCATTACTTAGAAGCCACAATTATTATTTTACTGTCTTTGCTTCATCTCTCTCATAGACTTTTTTGTGTATGTGTCAAACCTCTTGAAAGTGACCTCCCGACGCTTCACTCTTAAATACTTCAGTTCCTAGAATAAGGACAGTCTTAAAACCATTATTGTATCCAAGAAAACTAACAGTTCCTTGATAGCATCGGGTATCTATTTAAATTTTCCAATTGTTCCAAGAATCACTTATCGGATCCAGTCGGGAGTCCTTACGTTGAACCTCAGTCTCTGACTTGACCCATTTCCCCTGGATTTTCTGGGTGGCTCTGCTTCTGTGTTGCACCTGCAGGCTCCTGATGCCGGGTTTTCCACCAGCAGTGAGGCTGCCGCACTCTTTGGTTTCCCTGCCTCTTTTCCACATGGCCTTGAGGAAGCTGATTCTCTCCTTCATTCACGAGGGGGGTTCGGCCCACCTTCTCTCCTCAGATTTCCCTGCTGTCTACTGAACGCTAAGGTCCCTCTCTCCTTGATCTTAAATACCCCAACGTTTCTATTAGGGTAAAATGATAGGTAGGTTCCCATTTCTATGAAAGGCCTTTCATTTGTCTTCCGTTTTAAGTGAGTCATTTAAATGCAGTGATTCATTTGTTTGTTCTACAAATATCTGTATATGTACCAGGTACCAGGCACTAAGAATATCTCCATGTCCTTGGCTGCCTCTGTGCTGCGTTCCTCTTCTTTCTCTGGTTGTTCCTTCTCAGTTTCCCTCCGGAGCTCCTCTTCCTCCCGAGGCTTCAATGCCAGTGCTCCTTGCAGTCCCACTCAGCTCATTTCACACATGTAGCTTCAGTTAAAACTGGCATAGCAGTGGCTCATGCATCTGCGTGCCTAAACCTTTCCCAGACCTGTGCTCACCCACATCTCTCGGCTCATCTAGTCGCATGACTGTATTTCCGTTCCCCTCCCCCACCCCTAGTGTCTTCAGAATTGGTCCCTTCTGTTCTTTTCTGGTGCTGCTGTGTTAGGGCAGACTAATGTCACTTCCTACCTGGAGTATGTCAACAGCCCATCCCGACCCTCTCTAGTTCCAAATGCGTCCCTCAGTCCTCCCTTCAGGCATGGCTTTCAGTCAGATGCCCCATTTAGCGCTCTCCGGGCACCCTCTGTGCCCCTTAATAGAGATGGGTGTAGAGATGTGTGGGACTATAGAAGAGCGATTGCTGTAGTGATTCCAGTGAATTGGAGAAGAACTCTCAGAGGAAATGACCCAGCTGGAGCTGGGTCTGGAAGAATGAATGGAATGTGTTAGTAGATAAGGAGGGAAGTGTTCCTTGCAGTAGGGCAAGCAGGTACAATGGCATAGGAGCTGTAAAAGTGGTATAGCTGGTGTGGCTCAGTTGGTTGGAGCACCTTCCATTGCACCAGAAGTTTATTGGTTTGATTCTTGGTCAGGGCATGTACCTAGGTTGTGGGTTCGATCCTAGATCCGGACACATATGGGAGGCAACCGATCAATGTTTCTCTTTCTTTCTCTCTGTTCCTCCTCTCTTCCCCCTCTCTATAAGAATATAAAAATAAAAAAAAATAAAACATGGAAATAGTTTTGTGTGGCTGGACTGCAGAATGCATGGGACAGAGTGGTGGGAGGTGAGTCTTGAAGACTGGCCTGGGGTCTCAGGAGAAGGGCCTGCTCTACCATGTTAAGGAATCTGTGTTTTGCTTAGTGGGACATAGAAAGCCATGGAGGGATTTTAAATCAGATTTCCAAATCGGGTCAGATTTTAATCAGCTCACAACTCCAGTGAGCTTGTAGCAAGCATGATTAAGATAGGAAAAGACTGTTAACAGAAAGACCAAATAAGAGGCTCCTGCAAAAACCCAGACTTAAGACCTAGGCTGGGGCAGTGTGAGTGGACCGGAAAGGATGACAAATACATAGGATTGAGTGTGAGCGGGTCTCGATAACAAGCTGTGTACAGGGCATCACAACAGAAAAAGTGTCGGAGGAAACTGCAGAGCCATGTTCTCACTCCTAGTGACTCCCAGGCTTTGCAAAGGAAGTTTAAAATGAGACCGCTCCGAGGCCCACAGAAACGAACACAGAACAAGGGGAGAGGATGCGGAGATTCTTGATCTTCTGTCTGGATCAAGTTCTCAGATACAGTGCTGCTGGCATTCACAGGGAAGGAATGGCTGACGTTTTTCCTTCTCCTGTGGCTCCTCACTTCCCACCTCTGGGAAGTTGACTGCCTATGGAAATTGGGCAGTGACTGCCCATGGAAATTGACTGCTGTGGCCCCTGGCGCTACACGCTCCCCACCTCTAATCTTACTCTTTTGTGGTTAGCTTGGCACCAGGAAAGCATACAAGGAGGGGTGGAAGATTGCAGGAAAGAAATAGAACGACTAGAGGAAGAGACAGAGAGAGAGAGAGTCCGCATACATTAGAATGAAAGCAACTGTATGGTATTTCAAATGCATTTCAGCATAGGTCATATAAACAGATTTATTTTTTAATATACCCCCTGTATCTTTCAATTAACCATACATTGTGCATAATACGTTTTAATACACATATCTGAGAACGGGAATAATGGAAACAGATGTTAACGGAGTTATATTGACTCTTGGGGTAATGCCCCCGGGCTACGAGATATTATGGCTCCATGTGTTACCCATAAAGAAACCTGTGGCTTTAATGTGGAACACACTCTGCTTTGGATTGGCAAATGGGTTGGAGTCAGGGCGAGAAAAATGAGGATCTTCTGGCTGAGAGGGTTTATGCACTGCATCTGGGCAAGAAAACCTCCCTACATCAACCTGGGTAAATCTCCTTGCTGCCTGATTTCTATGTGAAATGGAGATTCCAATGGTTTAGGCCACTGCTGTTTTCTCTCTGCCTTCCTGAGAAAGTCTGACACATAGAGGTTGCTTTTGGGATAATTAGATAAATACATAATTGCTTAATAAGAGGTCTTCTAGTTGCCAAGAGTTCAGGGCACTATGTCTTGGTAAGTCACTTTGCTTTTATGTCTTCAAGAGCACCTATTTATGCATGGTTCTGGAGGCCTGGACGGCCAGGGCCCTGGGACAGGAGACCCACCCTTCTGTCTAGGCTCAGCTGCCCTGGGGCGCAGTGACCTTCTGCAAATGATGGTATTTATTTCCTCTTTAGTTAGAAGAGCCATTGTATTTCACATCTCTTTCAAGCTCTAAGACTCACCAATCATACATTGAAAATCTCAGCTCCAAGGGGGTTTTCAAAAGCTTTTGTCTGTTACTTCTTTTGAAACAAAAGATGTATCTTTGACTTTATACTTTATAAATTCCACGCTTCTCCACCCCTTTTGAAAGCTTCCTACCAAGCACTCCTACCTTCTATTGGAAGCTCTCCTACCAGCCCTTCTATATGCAGATTGCCCTTGGAAGAAGAATACATCTTTGAGAAATCTCAGTACATTGCCTGCCACTGCCCCTGGGGTTTCCTTAGTTCTTCTTGACTTTTAAAATAGTTTTGGTTGTCAGGGAACAGGAAAATGATACTTAAATATTTCTATTTCTTCCCTATACTTATCAGGCCCATACCTAGACACCAAAATCTATTTTGAACTCTGCACTGCCGCCCAGTGGGTAGCTCTCATCACTGCATTCTCTTTGTACTGGGCCTTGGGGAAAGAAACCTGGATACATTTTGGAAGAGGGGTAATAAGGTGACTGCTACTAATAACGGAAGGTTTTCTACATCCCGCCCAGGTGCTGTTAAGTCTTTATATGTTGTATATGCTATATGGTTTTATAGGTTATAAATATATGTGTGTTACATGTTGTCCATGCTCATAGCAGTTGGATGAGGTAGGTTCTTTCATTAGTCCCATTTTGCAGATTAGAAAACTGCCATTGGTAAGTGACAGCTAGCTTGGTAGGATTTAGGGTTAGAAACAGAATGGTTCCTCTTAGGCCTCTGATCTCCCAGAAATTCTTCACAGCCACGTTTCTGGTTAACTGCCATCTCAACATCAGAAGAGGGGGGTTGATTGGTGGGCAGTGTTCTCAGTCCAGTCCAGTAGCTCTATATGGCCGTGTGTGTGTGTGTAGCTGTGGAAAAGAAGCTGGAGAAATGGTCCTTAGCCTTACAGGCCCGACGGTCCAGCTCGGGGGGTTGTTCATATACTTAGAAATTAACTAAGAATGCAGAGTCGTTCAGAAAGTTTCATAGAGGAGGAGTCGAGATGGATGAGAAAAGCACAGATCACTTTGGGGGCTGGAGGAGAGAGATGGGAGGTGGCCAGGGAACAGATGGATTGGAAGGTAATCCTTTCAATATTTATCATTTTCTCACTGGAATCCAGGAGTATAGAATGTGAGACATAGGATCTGCCCTCGGAGAGTTCACCGTCTGATGGAGAAACTGTACAATTGACCTAAGTAAAGGCACCGGGCAAGGATGACTGAGGCCTCTCTGCAGGGTGATGAAGAAGCCGGCTTAAAGCAGAGGCACTGTGCTAGAAAGGGGTGGTGGGTAAGGCCAGACTGTGCAGGGCTTGAATTTCTGCCCAGAAAGTTGGGGCCTTACGCTGAACCAAAGCAATGGGGAGTCTGGTTTCTACACAGAGGACTAGCATTCTGAACTCACACGGCACTGACTCTTTCTAAGTAAGAGAAATGAGGAGAAGAGAGAAGAATATAGATTTATATACTCTGCCAGAAATGAGTCTCTGCGTTAATGAATTGAACTCTGAAACCAACTCCGGATGATCTTTGAACACTGCCACGCTGTTGCCTTGTTCCATCCACAGCCATGTCTGCCCCATCACTTCCTAGGATGTTCAGTGTGGTCTCTGTAAGTCTAAGAAATTGCTCAGGGAACCCAGGCGATGAAGAGCCCCGCCCCAAACTGAGGCTGGAGAGAGAACAGGCTCCCTGACTTCTGTGACTTTGGGGGTCTTGTCAATTTTTGGAGTTAAGCATGTGACTCTTTTTTTCTTCCTTTTGTAGCTTCCTCTCTATGAAAAGGGTCAAATGCAATCCAAAAAATGAAACAGGCCACATAGAAGAGAGAGCAGGAAGCCAATTTAGCACAGAAAAGGAATGGTGATCAGTTATTTCACAAACTATATGCATGCAAAACTCAAAGCTCCCAGGCAATATGTACAGGCTTAGAAAACATGCTTCTTATTTGACAGGAAAATTCTTCTTTGTTGGATCTAATCTATAGAATCACTCACTCGTAAATGTGCAAGATGACACCTAGGCATGTTTACCACAGCATTATTTGTTATTGAAAGGAGAAAAGAAGAGGAGGAAGGCAGGCTCACCTTCCTGTCGAAAGGGAACTACTTAAAGTAAACACGACACACTTATGAAATGGAAGCCTGTGTGGCAGTTGAAAGGAAATGTGGGGAAGCCATGTCCTAGTTTCCCAGGGCTGTCAAAACTAGTACCCCAGACTTGGTGCCCAAGGCAATTTCCTCACGACTCTGGAGGCTAGAAGTACTACTTAAAGTAAACACGACACACTTATGAAATGGAAGCCTGTGTGGCAGTTGAAAGGAAATGTGGGGAAGCCATGTCCTAGTTTCCCAGGGCTGTCGAAACTAGTACCCCAGACTTGGTGCCCAAGGCAATTTCCTCACGACTCTGGAGGCTAGAAGTCCAAGATCACGGTGCCAGCAGGTCTGGTTTTTCCTGAGGCTTCTCTTCGTGGCTTGCAGCTGTCTTCTTCCTGTGTCTTCACAGGACCTCCCTTCTGAACAAGTCTGTGTCCTGTTCTCTTCTTATAAGGACCCCAGTCACACTGGATTAGGGACCCTAATGATCCAGTTTTAACTTAATTACCCCTTTGAAGGTCTTATCTCTAAATACATTCTGCAATACTGGTGGTTAGGACTTCAACATGTGCATTTTGGGGGACATGAGTCAGTCCATAAAAAGCTACACATGCTGATATCGAAAGATGTATAGGATTTTCAAAAATAAATTGAAATCAGTATAGTAAGTATGATACCATTTTGAAAACAAATAGTATATATGCAAAATATGTGCATACATTATACCCCAAAGCATGTGGAAGGATACACATCCAACCTTTAACAGTGGAAATTCATGAGGAGGAGGTGGACATTGCAGAGAAGGGGATATGGCTGTGTAAGAATGGATTATGGGGAATTTTGCCCACTTTTATTTATTGTATTAATTTCACTTTAACATGTTTTATTTTTTTGTATTATCTTAGTGACAAAGGGCACACACCCCAGAGTCAGGTTGTTTAATTCATACTTTGAGGACAGGCTCAAACCCGTAGTCTGCGCCTTTGTGACTGCTTCTCCAAACCTCTGGACCTTCATCGGGAAAACAGCAGTAAGGTTTTTATAACAGTCACATCAGACAATGAATGGAAAGCATTGGGTACAGTGCTTGGCACCTTCCTAAGATCAAGGAGTATTAGCTATTTTTCTTACTATGGTAACAAAGGAAAAGGCTTTCACTTGCAGTGTGGGGTGAAGAGGTGTGTTCTTAATCCCGGAGTGTTAGCTGAACCTGGTTTGGCTGAACAGATAATTGACAGGGTCCCGCGTGCTCGTGGCGCCCGTGCCACAGTCTGTGGAGAGAGGCAGCACTCAGGTCCGCGCCTGCCCGTGAGTAGTGGGACGGTGGGCAGACAGGGCTTCCTCTACAAAAAAACTGCTGTGCAGTTTAAGGAGGAAATACCTGCAAAGCACTTGGTAAGAACTGAATACATGATGATTGTTGTTATTACTTTCCTCTCTTTCATTGCAAATTCTACTTAAAAAATGAAATTTAGAAGGCAGGTCAGGAAGGACAGATTCAGGGCAAGTTACTTAAGGGAAGTGTCCCTAAGCCATGCACATTCCAGATCATTCCAGGATGGGAACACCGGTGATGGCTGGTCAGGGTGTCATCTCCCCAACACTGGGGGCTGGTGGGAGGGTATGACGAATTTCCTTTTCAATGTTCTTTTATTTATTATTACCAAGAGCTTCTTAACTCTAGGTGTACTGCAGAGATACGTTATAGCTTCTTAGATCTCTGCCACAACCTGAGAAGTCGACGTCTTTGTGGTGCTTCGTCCTGTAGAACTGTTTCTGAGAGGAGCCTGCAGATTCTTGTCCCTTGCCCACATGTCTTTTTTAAAATATATTTTATTGACTATGCTATTACAGTTGTCCCATTTCCCCCCTTCATTTCCCTCCACCCCGCACACTCTCTCCCACCCACATTTCCCTGCTTTAGTTCATGTCCATGGGTCATAAGTTCTTTAGCTTCTACATTTTCCATACTATTCTTACCCTCCCCCTGTCTATTTTCTCTTTACCATCTATGCTACTTGTTCTCTATACCTTTTCTCCCTCTCTTCTCCCCCCACTCCCCTGTTGCTAACCCTCCATGTGGTCTCCATTTCTGTGGTTTTGTTCCTATTTTAGTTGTTTGCTTAGTTTGTTTTTGTTTTTGTTTTAGGTGTGGTTGTTAATAATTGTGAGTTTGCTGTCATTTTACTGTACATGTTTTTTATCTTCTTTTTCTTAGATAAGCCCCTTTAACATCTCATAAAATAAGGGCTTGGTGATGATGAGCTCCTTTAACTTGACCTTATCTGAGAAACACTTTAACTGCCCTTTCATTCTAAATGAAAGCTTTGCTGGACTGAGCAATCTGGGATGTAGGTCCTTGCTTTTCATGTCTTGGAATATTCCTTTCCAGCCCCTTCCTGCCTGCAAGGTCTCTTTTAAGAAATCAGCTGACATTCTGATGGAAACTGCTTTGTGGGTGACTGTCTCCTTATTTCTTGCTGCTTCTAGGATTCTCTCCTTCATTTTTACCTTGGTTAATGTAATTATGATGTGCCTTGGTGTGTTCCTCGTTGGGTCCAACTTCTGTGGGACTCTCTGAGCTTCCTGGACTTCCTGGAAGTCTATTTCCTTTGCCAAAATGGGGACGTTCTCCTTTATTATTTGTTCAAATAAGTTTTCCACTTGTTGATCTTCCTCTTCCCCTTCTGGTACCCCTATGATTTGGATGTTGGAACGTTTAAAGATGCCCTGGAGGTTCCTAAGCCTCTCCTCATTTTTTTTTGAATTTTTGTTTCTTTATTCTTTTGTTTGGTTGTTTTTTTCTTCCTTCTGGTCCACTCCATTGATTTGAGTCCCAGTTTTCTTCCCATCACTATTGGTTCCCTGTGCATTTTCCTTCATTTCACTTAGCATAGCCTTCATTTTTTTGTCTAATTTGCGACCAAATTCAACCAATTCTGTGAGCACCCTGATCACCAGTGTTTGAACTGTGCATCTGATAGGTTGGCTATCTCTTTGTCGCTTAGTTGTGTTTGCTGTGGAGCTTTGATCTGTTTTTCTGTTCTGGCCTTTTTTTTTGTCTTGTCGTGCCTGTGGTGTCTGAGGGGCAGAGCCTTAGGTGTTCTCCAGGGCGGGGCAACCCGGTCACTGGTTGTGATGCTGTATGTGGGGGTGGGGTCAGAGAGGGAACAAGGGCACTTGCTCTGCTGTCTGTCAGATTTCAGTCCCTTCCGCCACTTCCCCCAAGCAAACTGGGACTTTCTGGTGCTAATTCCTGTGTGGGTGGTCTTGTGCACCTTCTAGGACCCTGTGAGTCTCTCCAATGCACCCTCGGTGAGGCTGGAAGTCTCTCCTGTCACCTCATCCCCCACAGGTGTTTTCAATCAGTGCCCCAAAGCTTTATTTCCTGTCGCTGGGACCCTGTGTTGTGCACGCAGTGCCTTGCTTCACAATTGCCACGTTGCTGGGTCTGCCTGTTGCCATCCTGCACCTGGGGTCTGCCAGGCACTGCTTGCACTCCCAGGGTCTGCCCGTTGTGGCCTTACGCCCAGGATGCCTTACGTGCCCAGTGCTACTGCTTTTTGTGCCACGACCCCTCTCCACCCGGCAGTCCGACTCCACCCTTCCTACTGGTCTGAATGAATGTGTCTATTTGAACTCCTTGGTTGTCTGACTTCAATACAGTTCAATTTTCTGTCAGTTCTGGTTGTTATTTTGTTTCTAAATTGTT